>QEPC01004004.1:0-12589 GCA_003113815.1 Sphenodon punctatus
CCCTTTGTGCGTTACTTTGCACCCGACAGCGCTGAATTCCAGGTTCTCTCCCCCACCCGCTTCTTCCAGTTTTGTGAGACTCATCTCTGTGTCTCTTTACAGCCTGGTTTGGATTTAACAACTGTGAATCATTTTCTATTGTCTCAAAACTTGGACACCACGTCTATTATTCATTCATGCTGTTTGTTATTTTTAACTTCCCCTCCGCAAAGGATAAATATGTATGAAACATACAAGAATAAATTCCATAAAAATATAAACTGGACACAGTTGTCAATAAAACCATTCTCAAGAAGCCTATCCCCTACAACTAAAGACCTGGCCAAAGGAAAATAATAATTTTGTATTGCCTCTAAAAAAATATCTCCAGAGACATTTTAAGATGAAACAAAACTGGGAGGAATTGCAAACCGTTTAAAGAACAGAAAGAGAATTTCAAATTCCTACTGTTAGTAATTTGCAACCTATCGCTAGAATATGCCACTGTACCTGAGACCTGGAGGGTGGGAAATGTAACCCTGATATATAAAAAGGGATCCAGAGGTGATCCTGGAAACTACAGACAAGTAAGCTTGACGTCTGTGCCGGGCAAAATGGTGGAAACTATAATTAAAAACAGAATCACTCGGCATGTTGATAAAAATGGCTTAATGGGGAAGACTCAACATGGATTTAGTAAAGGGAAGTCATGCCTCACTAATCTGTTGGAATTCTTTGAGGGTGTAAATAAGCATGTGAACAAGGGAGCCCCAGTAGATATAGTTGACCTCAATTTCCAGAAGGCATTTGATAAGGTCCCACATAAAAGACTCTTGAGAAAATTAAAAAGTAATGGGATAGGAGTTAGTGTCTTACTATGAATTGGTAACTGGTTAAAGGATAAAAACCAAAGAGTAGAAATAAATGGTCAGTTTTTACAGTGGAGAGATGTAAAAAGTGGTGACCCTCAGGGATCTGTATTGGAACCGGTGCTGTTAATGTATTAATCTGGAAAAGAGCGTTAAGAATGAGGTGATCAAATCTGCAGACGACACCAAGTTATTCAATGTAGTCACAACAGGAGCAGACTGTGAGGAACTGCAACAGGATCTTACGAGACTGGGTGCCTGGGCATCTAAATGGCAAATGAGATTTAATGTGGACAAGTGCAAAGTGATGCACGTAAGGGAAAAATAACCCAAACTCCGAGTACACAATGCTGGGTACTAAGCTAGTGTTAGGAAATGAATGAGGTGGCGTGCCTCATTTTACCCCAAACGGGATCGAAGGTTGCCAATAAACAGGCCAAAGTCTGTGGGTACAACTCTATTTTATTGGACAGACACTTACCATCTAGACAGGGCAGTGTTCTCAGTTACAAACCCCAGTAACCTTACGTGTCAGAGGCAGAGTCCGAGACGCAGGCTGGTTCAGAGGAGAAGGGGAGGGGGCCCAGCAGGCAGCTGGGTAGGAGTCTCTCTGGATCTTTGAGAGCGTCGTTTACGGTCAGACCCACGCGGCTCACTGCAAATGCTAGCGGCCGTTAGCGTCAATGACAAACGGTACGGGGCCGGGCTTTCCCTTTGATAGCTTTATTTATTAGGGATACACGTTGCAGGGTCCCCTCTTTGATCATACCAGGTGCAGGAATAAGCTGACTTCATCTCATTAAAACTACTTTTACTTTTGGGGAGTTTCTCTTTCTCCGCTGCTTAATTGCCGGTCTGACCCTTTGAGATTATTTATCTCTTTCAAGCCTTCTTTATTAGAGATAGTGGCCATCTGGGGTAGCTGCTACGGCCTTGGAAACACATTCTTCCTGCTAGAGTGTGAGTTATTTACGACTTCTCCTTCTTATGGGCCTCTTTTGTCTGTGCCAGCCTGAGGCCTATGTTTCAAGTTAGCTGAACTGAGTTTGTTCAGGCCTCGTGCAGCCTGTGTCTCTGACCATGGCCAATACTGCCTAGTTAATTCATAATAGCCAAACTGCTTAATCAATTCCTAATACTAGGAGTTACCACTCAGGAAAAGGATCTGGCAGTAATAGTGAACAATACACTGAAATCCTCAGCCCAGTGTGCAGCAGCAGCCGTCAAAAAAGCAAACAGAATTTTTTTGCAAAGGGATAGAGAATAAATCTGAGGCTGTCCTAATGCATCTCTACAAATCGATGGATTTGTACATTCCTGGAATATTGTGTGCAGTTCTGGTCACCCCATCTCAAAAAAGACCGAGCTGAACTAGAAATGGTGCAGAGAAGGGCAGCGAGAATGATAAAGGGTATGGAACGGCTTCCGTACAAAGAGAGGCTTGACAAGCTGGGTCTGTTCAGCTTAGAGAAGAGAAGACTGAGAGGGGACATGAGAGAGGTTTATAAAATCTTGAGTGGTGCGGGACGAGTAGATCGGGAACGGTTATTTACCATCTCAAATAGCACTGGAACTAGGGGACACTCCATGAAACTAGCTGCCGGCAGATTTAAAACAAATAAAAAGAACACATAATTCACTCAACGCATAATTAATTTATGGAATTTGTTGCCAGAGGAAGTTGTCAAGGCCAGTAGAATAGCTGGGTTTAAAAAAGGACTGGACAGGTTCTTGGAGAGTAGGTCCGTTAATGGCTATTAACCAAGTAGCTCACGGGATGCGCTTCTTACTGTCGGGAGCTGGGAGTGAACCACAGGGAATCCCCCATTGTGACTGTTGGTTCTTCTCCCATGCGATCGAGATTGGCCACTGTCGGAGACAGGATGCTGGGCTTGATGGACCATTGCTCTGACTCAGTATGGCGCTACTTATGTTCTTATGATCTTGATAAACTGGAGAACGGGGTTATTATTTATTTTTATTTTATTTTTATTTTATAGCATTTGTATAGCGCCAGATGTGGTTGAAGTCAGTAAAATGCAGTTCTCAGCCAGGGAGCTGTCCAGCCCAGGGAGAGTCTGGGAGGTTCTTGCATTGAAGTCCCCAATGACGAAGCTGGTCGCCCCTTGCAACACGATAACGGTGGGCAGTTTGCAGCACTTGGTGCAAGGAGACCGGGGGTGCTAGTCTCATCCTGACTGTCTCCCTCTTTCTCTCCTGCTCCCCCTCGACTCCCTTTCCCTGCAGAGCCTGAGCCTCGCCTGCTAGGAGGACGGAGAGCACCAGGAAGAGGCCCTTGGCCAGAGGGAGCTGGGTTCTTGCCGTCAGGTTACAGCTTGGAGACCGAGGGCGATGGCTGAAGCTCAGGTGAGACGCTTGCGGGGGGTTTATTGCCAGGGTCTCTTGGGGCTAACATTCCCCTGCAGCCCCTGCTGTGGGGGTTGGGGAGGGGTCGGGGAGGTGCTGGGGCACCAGGCCCTGCATGGGACGCTCAGCCTGGGGAATGAGGCTGGGGGAGCCCAGTGACTGGGGTGAGGAGTCTGTGACCCCGTGAGCTCCTGGAGACGGGGAGGTTCCTAGCTAACCCTTAGTCCTGGGAGGGGAATCCCCAGGGCCGAGTCTGGCAGATCCCTCTGACCAAACTGTCTCTCCCACTGGGATGGGAGGGGCCGAGCCTGGGGTTCTGGGGGAGCAGCCTCACAGCCCCTGGCTGCCTGCTCATCCCAGCTGACGGGGTGTTTCCCTTCCTGATGCTCTCAGTGGCCGTGTGCCCAGTGGGTAGAGCAGGGCCTGGCAGGCAGGGGAACCGGGCCCTGCTCCTGGGTCCCCTCAGGCCAGTCACTGACCCTCCCTGGGCCTCAGTTTCCCTAGCAGGGATCGTTATCAGCTGCCCCTGTTCTCGGATGCAAGGGGCCAGGCCAGGCCAAGGGGAAGGGCTGCCCCTGCCCATCCCACCCACCCCCCAGGGCCCTGCAGCCTGGCAGGGAAATGCCCTGAGACTCGGGGCTGCCGGTGCCAGGGAGCAGCTGCAGTGGGGGGCGCTGAGTCAGCGATGCTTGTGGCTGCAGGATCCGGTGACCTTTGAGGACGTGGCCGTCTGTTTCTCCCGGGAGGAGTGGGCAATGCTGTCGGACTGGCAGAGGGAGCTGTACCGAGAGGTGACGCTGGAGAATTACGGGACGCTGGTTTCTCTGGGTAAATCTCCATTTTCTTTCCCTACGTGAGACCGGCGCCAGCTCTGAAATGTCTGGGCTGCCTTTCCATGGAGCCGGGGTTAGAAGCCTAGATCCCTCCCTAGGGCTCCCCCTGGAGCAAGGCTGCTGGGAGTCTGGCCAGAGGGGAGCTGGGGGGACAGGTGGGGAGGAGCTTCATTGACCCTCCCCATCAGAGCAGCCCCCAGAAACCCCACCCCCTGCCCAGTGACGGGCAGGTGAGCTCCCTGCCCACAGCCTATGACAAGGGGTGCTTTTAGCCAAGCCCCTCCCACCCGTTATACATGTTGCAGGGCCCCCATAGGGCCCCCCTGCAGCCCTGCGACACGTCTAGTGGGGGGGGAGGGGCTTGTCTAATAGCCCCCAGCGACTCTGTGGAGAATCACAAACTCCGAGCCCCCCATCTCTCCCCCCACAAACAGGCTACAGAGGGGCCAGACCTGACATCGTATCCCAGCTGGAACAAGGGGACGAGCCGTGGGGCAGCCCCCAGCAGGGCCCCGTGGGGGGGCAGGAGAACCCGGAGACCCCCAGTCAAGGTGAGTCCCCCTCATCCCAGCTGCTCCGAGCCCAGAGTGCAGGGCTGGGCCCAGTGACCCCGTCCCAGGCTGCTGCCCTGGGGGCTCCCCCCCCCCCCGGCTCCCTGCAGCTGGGCGGTGGCTTGGCCCATCTGACACCCCCCCCCCCAGTTAATTTCCAGCTCAGCCCTGCTCTCCCCACCCTGAGTCAGCTGCTTCGCTGCTCAGCCCTGATCACACGCGTGTACAACCCCACCCCTGTGATGAGACAGCCCAGCCCCCTCCCCGGGCCAGGGCTCCTCCCTCTCAGCCTCCTTGCCTGGAGACTCTCTGCTGGGGCCCTAGACAAGTCTCCCTGCTCAGCTCCATTTCCAGCGTCTCCAGCATGGACTCTCCCCCAGCCCCTCCTGTAGCCCAGCAGGGCTCTCCTGGCTCCTGCTGGCGACAGGCTGGGTCCTTCCCCGACACAGTATCAGTATCTGCGGCTCCGAGGTGCCTGGCCGCCCTGCTGGAGACTGAGCCTCCTTTGTGCAGAGCTGCCGGCCCAGGCCCAGTCAGGATCAGTCCCTGAAGGGCAAGTGGCTCCATCATTTCCCAGCTTCCCAAATCCCCATGGAGCTGTGGGGTGAGGAGGCTGCACCCCACAACCTGCATCCCCTCCGGCCAGGGGGTGGCAGTCTGAACCCACCGGTGCTTATGTAACCTCTGGAGAGCAGGGCCATGATCAATTCTTTATTGAATCTAGGTGCTCTGTTGGCTTCTACAGCATCCTCTGGCGGTGAGTTCCACAGATTTATGAAACAAAGTGTGGAAAAGTTATTTCCTTTTATTTTTAAAATAGCTCCTGATTAATTTTGTAAGGTTTCTCTACTTATAGCGTTATTGGAAGAGGTAAATAATGGCTCCCTGCCCCACTTGGGATTCTGTAAATTTTAGTCATTCCCAATCCTACCCATCATCTCCTTTGCAAAACTACATTGTCCTACGAGAGATGGTTAACCTGTGGAACTGATTGCTGCAGGGAGGCATGGAGGTCCGCAGTGTGACTGGATTAAACATTAATATTAGAGGTTGAGTCCATCAGTGGGGGCTGGCAGAGTTGGTTGGAGGATGTCTCCGTACCTCTGGCTGCTCTGACCCCCTTCTCTGCTCCCTCCACTCCCTTCCTCTCCCCCCTTAGGGGAGTCTTGTGCGGGGACCCCAAAAGAGACATGTGCCCTTCCCCCCTCGGAGGTGGGGCTGGCACTGCCTCAGTTCCAGCCCCTGCTGGGAATCTCCCCAGTCTCCATTCCCAGGCAGTGATCTCAGATTCCTTCCTGCAGGTGGTGGGGCCGGGAGCAGGTCTGAGGAGCAGCCCCAGGGGGAAGGTGCGGAGACACTGCAGCAGCACACAGCATCCCCGCCGCGGAGATTGGGGGAGAGAGCTGTTCAGAGACCCAAGGAGCGAAAAGCCCCCAGGAAGTGGCAGCAACGGACGCAACAGCCACTTGAACCAGGGAGACCGGCCACAAGACGGAACCCGTATCCACGCCCCATGAATGAGCAAAGCCGCAAGGGGAAGAGAGGCTGGGAAATACCCCAGGGAAGTGTCCCCCTGGGGCAGAAACCACAGGCGTGTGCAGAGATCGGGGGAAACATCAGGGGACAGAGCCACCATGCAGCCCCTCGGAGAGTCCATGCAGAAGAGAATCCCCATCGTGGCAAAGCATGTGGGAATGGAAGTGGCCCTGTTGCTGGCCAGATAGCAGGGAAGCCCCGTCAGTGCAGGGAGAGCAGTAAAAGCTTCAGACAGCAAGAGAAGCTTATCGAACATGAGAACCCCCACACGGGAGAGCGTCCATATCCCTGTGGAGAGTGTGGGAAACGCTTTAGCCAGCGACAGAATCTCGCTGTCCATCAGAGAACCCACACGGGAGAGCAGCCCTATCCCTGCAGAGAGTGTGGGAAACGCTTTAGCCAGCGCCAGAATCTCACTGTCCATCAGAGAACCCACACAGGAGAGCGGCCCTATCCCTGCGGAGAGTGTGGGAAACGCTTTAGCCTGCGCCAGAATCTCACTGTCCATCAGAGAACCCACACAGGAGAGCGGCCCTATCCCTGCGGAGAGTGTGGGAAACGGTTTAGCAAGCAAGAGCATCTCACTGACCATCAGAGAATCCACACGGGAGAGCGGCCCTATTCCTGCAAGGAGTGTGGGAAATGCTTTAGCAAGCGACCGCATCTCACT
This sequence comes from Sphenodon punctatus, assembly GCA_003113815.1. Lineage (NCBI taxonomy): Eukaryota > Metazoa > Chordata > Lepidosauria > Sphenodontia > Sphenodontidae > Sphenodon > Sphenodon punctatus. Next base: position 6,806 of record QEPC01004004.1, read on the forward strand.
GACCATCAGAGAACCCACACGAAAGAGCGGCCCTATCTCTGCAAGGAGTGTGGGAAATGCTTTAGCCAGCGTCGGTGTCTCACTACCCATCAGAGAATCCACATGGAATTGCGGCCCTATCCCTGCAAGGAATGTGGGAAATGCTTTAGCCAGCGTCCTCATCTCACTGCCCATCAGAGAACCCACACGGGAGAGCGGCCCTATCCCTGCAAGGAGTGTGGAAAACGCTTTAGCCAGCAAGCTCATGTCACTGCCCATCAGAGAACCCACATAGGAGAGCGGCCCTGCCCTGTATAAGCGCATATTTTTGGCCATCTGTGTTTCAACATATTGAAAATTAGAATTAGCCTCTGTATGGTGAACGTCTGATGAACTGTTTGTATAATGACCTCTCAGTGAACTCTTGACTATATACTGGGAGAGAGATTTAATTGTTAGTTTGTGGCAGGACTGGGTTCCTATCAGTCTGTGTCTCAGTGATTAATGGCTCCATGCACAAGTATCTCCGAGGTAAAGTTTTAGCTTTAAATTAGCTAGCAGTTTGAGCTGACTAATTGGTCAGCAATTACTTTTGAAGAAAACGTGACAAACTCAGTGCTCAGTTTCCTCAGTAACTGACGTCATCTGTGTGGGCTGATCAAACCAGCAAGCAACTTACTATAATACTGAGAGAAGCTCTTTGATTCAGCAAAAGGGATTCTAAATTGACATGAGGATCTTTTCTCACCATGATGGCAGAACTGGGTAATGTGAAAGTATATTCTTTTTATACATTTGAGCCAATGAATGAAGCATATGTTAGCTTTTAGGGCTGTTTCTTTAAACAGAAATGTTTATTTAGATCATGTACTTGTAACTGACTTTGATTCTCTTTTGTAACATATTGATACTTTTTATTTTAAGTAAACTATGCTTTATATTTATAACGTTGCTTGTCTCATGGCCTCATTTATAAATAATATTGTCTTTACAATACTTTGCTGAGCTAGTTGGCTTTTAGCACAGTGTAAACTAAGGTTCCACAATTTGGAAGAGAGCCGCTCCAAACTCAGATCAAGATTATGTCTGGCTGGACCACTAAGCCCATTTTCCTTTTGAGGAAACTGAGGCACAACGCGACATCCCTATCTCTGCAAGGAGTGTAGGAAACACTTTATACGGCAAGAAGCTCTCTGCCCATCAGGGAGCCCACACAGAGGGGCTGCCCCATCCATGGGAAACGCTTTAGCCATTCAGCAAAATAGATTGTCCATACGGGAGAGAAGCCTCGTTGCTGCCCTGAGACGAAAACGCTTTAGTGGATTAACAACAAAGATGCTCCAGTTGTTCCCCTGAAGGGCGTGTGACTGAGCTCGTTCCTGGTCCCCGGTTTCAGCTGCAGGAGCCAGACCTGGTGCAGACCGCCCGCAACCTCCTCCAGGGCCATTTGCATTTTTGCTCTCTCCCTCCAACTGGTTTGATGTTGTGTGTTTTGGGGGGGTGGGTTCCTGTGGTCGGACCCTGCTCACCTCCCTCCTCACACCCGGTCATGTCTTTGTAGCCGAGTTACAATAAAATTGTTGTCAAGAACCCAGTGCCCTATTCCCTGGATTAACCGGGAGTGGCTGCTTCATTCTTGGACGGGACGGGCGTGTTGAAGGACCCCTTTTCCCCTCCTGGAGGCAGCAGGAGGGAATGGTGGTGTTTGGAGAAGTGATGGTGGGTTACCAGATATTACGGGGGGGAAAGGGGTTCGTTATTTTGTGGGTTGCTATGTTAACAGTAATTATTTGGACTGATTGTTAGAAATATTGTTGAATTATGAGGGTGTTTTTGTTTGTTTGTATTGAACTGTTATATTGAATTTATATGGATGTTGTATTGTATTTATGTATTTTCATTTTTGTTCACCGCCTCGCGTCGCCTTCGCGAGAGAGTGTGGGATAGAAATTAAAAATGAAATAAAAAAAAAAAATGAAATTAACAATGATAAATCCCAGATTATGGTAATAGGGAACAATCCTCCTAGCGTCATTTGGAATCTGGATGGACAGCAACTGTCACCGGTCGGTTCATATACGATTACGTCCCTAGGTATTATCTTTACCAGCTCTGGCTCTTGGAATAAACCTAGGACACTTAGTGGTGTTACAGGTATCTTCCTCACCAAAGGGAATTTTAAGATTAGCAGCTGCCTCAAACATACTAAGCTGATCCCGGCACAGAAAAAACAGAGAACTAAGTCACAAACCCAGTGATCATCTGGAGCAGAAATTGTAGCCTCCTCCTTATCTAGCAATGTTCTGGAAATTGCCCCAAACCAGTTTTTGAGACAATTGTTAGCTGTCCCTAAGAACGTGCCGGTTTCAGTTATTGCCGTGGAGACAGGAGTAGACTCTTTTCAGTGTTTAACTTGACCACGTTCAGCCCCTCCCCTCGCCCTACACCGGCTCCCTCTCCAGGAACGCATTCAGCACAAGCTCCTTGTCTTCGCCTCCACCTTCTCAAACTCTTCATGGCCTTGCTCCCCCGTCTCTCTCTGTTCTGGTATCCCACCACCATCCTGCGTGGGAGCTTTGCTCCTCCTCTGTCTCCCCACCCCCCTCGCCTGCTCACCAACCCCTTTGCTCCTCTAAACGCCTTCGCCCCTTCTCTCTTGCTGCCTCCCAAGCCTGGAACTCCCTCCCTGGATACATTCACTCTACTCCCTCCCTCCCTCCCAACTTTCAAATCCCACCTGAAAACCCACCACTTCCATCAGGCCATTCCTAGCGCGTCATTTATTTTTTATTTATTTATATTTCTTAGCCGCCCTCTCATGCCCATGGCATCTCGGGGTGGCTTACAGCATAAAAACAACAATTTAAAACATTAATAAAACATAAGAATTAAAAACACTTTTAAAAAACCTCTAGAAAGCAGTCCACCACCACCTGCCCAATTTTTTTTTAATCCCAACCCACCCTCCCCTCCTCTGAAGGCCTGGGAGAACAGGCAAGTTTTGCAGGGCCAGCGGAAGGCCAACAAACTTGGGGCCAGACGGGCTTCCTCCAGGAGGGAGTTCCATACTTGCGGCCCGGCCACCGAGAATGCCCTCTCCATTGTGGCCCCCCGCTTTACCCGGAGGACCTCCGAGAAGGCGCCCCCGGCGGCCCGAAGTGGTCACTCTGGGGCGCGGAGGGTGAGGCGGTCCCTGAGGTGTGAAGGGCTGAGAGCGTGTAGGGCCTTAAGGCCAAACCCAACCCCTTGGATCTGGCTCGGTGCGCTATAGGCCGTCAGTGCAGCACGCGGAGCTCAGGAGTGATATGTTCCTGTCGGCCGCGTTCTGCGCTAGTTACGGCCTCCGAACCAGCATCAAGGGAAGCCCCACGCAGAGCGCGTTGCTGTAGTCCAGCCTGGAGCGGATGAAGGGGTCCAGGTCGAGTCTAGAAATAGATGGATGCAGTCTCCGCACCAGATACAGCTGGTGAAAGGCAGATTTAGCCACCACCTCCACCTGCCAATGCAGGCGGAGATCTGAATCCAACAATACTCCCAGACTCCGCACCGGCTGGGCTGGACTGAGTAAAATTGCATGCTCTTCCCCCTCACTCAGAATCTAGTTCCCTGTCACTAAGTGAAACACATGCACCTGCAGCTTCTCAATCTCCTGAATGTGCTCTTGTCTCTCCCGAGGTTCCCCTCTCCCTTGTGTCCCCCCTCTCCCTTGTCTCTTAGATTGTAAGCCCCCTAGGGGCAGGGACCTGTCTATAACTATTTATTGTACAGCATCAGGTACACTGCTGGTGCTATATTAATAATAATAAACAATTCATAATAGTGCCTGTCATGGGATTGGGTCTGACTCCCCCACTCTAGGCTGTCGTGACTTAGTTTCCCCAGCTTGCAGCTCTCACTGGATCAGCTCTCTCTCTAGAACCAATTGAGCCTGCAATGGGGGAACCTTCTTGTCACCTTTCCAGCCACAGAGTTTCCCAGCACAGACCCTTTCTCTCTAGGTTCGTCTGTGTTTGTAACCACAGAATTAACCCCAAACTGTGCCTTCCCAATGTTAGGATTAGCAATTCTGCTGGACCATATGAAGTTCAGTAAAAAGAAGTTTAATGAATAAATCATGAATAAGCTGCAGTACAAGATTATACTCGAGAGTGCAGAAATCAAAATAACATAACCAGGGACCCGAGTTCACTGAACCAGAAAATCTTAAATTCTGCAACCAGCGAAGCCAAATTCTGCAAATTCATCGTGAACATTAGTATTTGCATAATTAACTTGATTTGCATAATGATGCATGCTGGGAAGCAAATTTGCAACAGGTTTGACATAGAATCACAACTTTGCTAATCAAACACAACTCAAATCCTCTGGAATTTCAGCTCCCCAGAATTCCCACCTCCTCTTAAAACCCCAGAGCTCCCTCACCCAAACATAGGGCCTTCAGACTCCACGCACCCACAATTCATCTCCCAGGGGCCTATTTACCCTCGGGTCGTGATCACACCTCCGGACAGACGGCAGCTGCAGCAGCAGGTTTAGTTTGGGGTCAGGCGACAAGTTTATGCCTGAGCCAGGATTTAAAGATCCTGCTGACAGCCCCCACTGCAGTGTCACTGCAATTACAGCCTGACACTGTGAGGATTGGCCGATTCTGCAAAAATCACTGCAAATTCCAGCAACGCAGTCAACACGGGTCCCTGAGCATAACCAATAATGCGTTCCTATCTGTACTCGGCTTCACCTGACCAAGGCTTACCCTTCAAGGTCCAAGGGTATTTCAGTTCATGTCACAGCCAGTGATGGAAAGTTTGGCCGGGTACCGTTTCCAAAAAAACTTACTCCACAATTCTTTTGGTGCAGCCCCTCTCTGCTTGGTAAGATGCAGATGAAGCTGAATGAGTTGATCTGAGTGCAGATGAAGCTGAACGAGTGAGATAGAAGGAGCCTTTCTTTGTCTTGTCTCCCCCCTTAAGTACCTTTCCAGGTTCCTTTGTTTAATTTTTCCCCTCGGTGACTCTGTGCTTTCAGTCACATCCCCAGGAAGAAATCCATGTGCAACACAATGGTCTATGGCTAGTGTCTGCAGAGGTGTGTTTAGGCTTTTTCTGAATACAAATTCGACATGAGTTTGTCTTTCTCCATTGCATGAAGTGAGTTTCCAGTTCTCAGCTTTCACATTACATACATGTTTAAACTTTACATTGACATATTTGTTAGAGCTGTAGTCTCCATGTAGCCCACTCTCTCCTTATGGCAGTGCCTTTATACCTGCACTAACCCTGCAGGAAAAATAAACACACGTGAAAAACCATCGTGTGTGGCAGCAGCCTTCTATTTATTTATTTTTTAATGACTTTATTGAAGAATTGCGAATAGTCACTCTCCAGGCATCCGTTTTACAGCTCTCGGTACATCTGTTCACCCCGGTTCAGGCAGATAGCAGGAGGATTCGTCACCGATTGACAATGTACACGACTGCATCTACAGGCAACATCTCTTCTGTACTCACTAAACCAAGAGAAGAGAAACAAAACATCCCACAAATAAAAAATAAATGCAATAAATTTCAAATGACACAAGACGGAAGCAATTTTGTGGCTACGCTCCAGTTAGCAGGTTTAGCCAGTCGATGATCCGGCGTATCCTGTGGGGTCAAGACTGTTTTACTGCAACGTGACCTTCTGCGTTTCATAACTGGACAAGTCCATTCTGGGTTCAGCTGCTCGCTACGGCCGTAGAGTTCTGAGAGCCAGGGGTTCATTTTAGCCTTTTTGATCTCGTGTATCTTATTAATAATATCCCCAATAG
>QEPC01004011.1:8594-19306 GCA_003113815.1 Sphenodon punctatus
CCTCGGCGCCCCCACCGCCTCTGCCTACCAGTCCCTGTAGGCCTCTGGAGGGAGCTACTGGCCAGGGGGGCCCCTCCACCACTACCAGACCCTTAGGACACCGAGGCCTCCCAGGACACTGTTGGGGACGTAGACAGAGGGCGAGAGGGGAGCTCCCAGACCTCCACGGTGCCCATCGGGCAGCCGCATGGGAGGCTCCGGAGATGGGGGAGGGGGGATGGGGTGAAGGGGGAGGGTGGCCTGAGTGGGGGGATCACTGGGAGGTGGGGAGTGGATAAGGTGGTGGGAGCAATTGTAGAATGGTGAAACAAAAAATGCACGGGCACTACAGTCACCTTCGTGTGTTTGTTTGTGGTCCTGGGGTCGGGGGCGTGTAGGTGTGTACGGACACAGCCAGGGTACTGCTGGGGACCCCAGAGTGGTGGGGGGTGCATGGCCTCAGCCCTCGGCCTCCTAGCTGATCCACCTCGCTAGGGTGGTACGGATGCATCGGTACTCCCACTGGTTCTCTGCATTCACATAGAGAGGCATGCGGTCAGGAGAGCGCCGGGGCATGGGGTAGTCAAGGGAAACTCCCTCAGTCTTGCACATGTTGTGCAGCACACAGAAGGCTCTGATCACGAGGGAGGAGGTCTCCACCGTGTAGTCCAGGTGGCCCCCTAGGCTCCTCCAGTGCTGCTTGAAGCCCTAAAGGCCCTCTCAACCATGGTCCTGCTTGCACACAGGTGAGTATTGAAGAGCACCTCCACAGGGTTCCTGGCGACCGGGTACACCTTCATTAGCCAATAGGTAAGTGGGTAGGCTGGGTCTCCCAGGATGCAGGGGGGCATCATCACCCCCTCGATCCGGGTCATCCCTATGTCCACGAAGTCTCCGCGGTACATCCAGGCATAAAAGGGAGAGATGGTCATGATCCGGGCATCATGGCTGCAACCAGAGTGGCCCATGTAAAGCATGCCCTCCACCGCCTCTCAGACATCCCGCAGGATCCTGGCGACAGTGCTCACCCCAACACCAAAGTGCTGCGAGACGGAGCGGCAGGAGTCCGGTGTTGCAAGGGCCCAGACCCCGATGACCACCCGCTGGACCATGGGTATGTGGTCCCACATGTGTTAGGAAGGGGGTACTGGAAAGGGTATCTGGGCCTGAGAAGACAGTCACACCATACGTCTCACTTTCTCCTTAATGAGGGCAAGCTCTGTTATGTAAGGAAAAACACCCTTCAGGTTGTTATAGGGCATATAGCTCCTCACCAGAGAAACGAGGCCTATCTCATCATTGGGGGGGGGAGACAACGAGGCCCTGAGCAATGCCCCCACTTGTGCACAACCACCACCACTGCTTTCCCACTCTCTGTGCTTGCCACACACTGCACCCCACAAATACACACAGTGATCTTGTCACTCAAGGAACTGGAGGAAGTCAGGAAAGGCATGCTGGTTAGTGAGGGATACTGGGGAAAGAGCCCTCAGGACGTATGGGGACGGGAAGAAGGAGGAGCACTTTCTCAGGAACAGGGAAACTAGTAAGGGGCCCACCACAAAGAGGATTACAGGGGGGAACACACAAAGCTATCACACCCATGCTAGACACTCACACTGTACTCACCATGCACATGCTGCTCACACTCCCTCACACTCGCAATCACCAGCTGTCACTAGAACTGTCGCTTGTCAAACGCAGGGGGCCAGTCTCACAGCTACGCTGATCACCGGTGTTGCCCATGAGACTCTGCCCCTCCTTAAGAGCCATTAGTGCCCCCCTGGTCCTTTGCCGCAGATGCTCTGAGCATCGCGCCACTCTTGTGGGCCCCGCTCCCTCGCTACAGGGTGCCCCACGTGACCGCAGCGCTCCGTGCATCAGCCGGGGAGTCCCCACCCCCAACAGCAATGTCTGCTGTATCCTCCCGCTGTTACTAACCCCGGGGGCAGGGAATCCCCAGTGTCCACGGCAGCCCGAAAGCTGCCTCAGCCCTAAGCGCCACCAGACACTAACAGCCTACTGCTCCAGCCAGGGTGTTAACAGCTCCACGAGTTGTAGGAGGACGTGCATGTCCATCCGAAAGTGCGATCTCCAGGCGGCCTCGTCACATTGGGCTAGTGCCCTGGAGAACCACCCGTGCCCGCTCCTTGACCCATACCCGCCGGTCAATGGGCATTGCGAGCAGGGCAGCGCACCCCCATGGTCTCCCTCTACCACTGGAGCCGTCCGGCCGCCTTGTGGAGCGCCGAAGTCCAGTCCTGGACGCAGAGGAGGACCTGTTGGGCCGCCCCAGACACCTGCTAGGCCCTGAGAGGGGCCAGGGAGCGCCTGCGCCCATGGTGGGCTCTCTGGGCTCTGGCAGCGCTCCTAGCCATGCACATGCGCAGCTGGGTCTGGATGCGCAGGAGGCTAGGTGCATCCCGCAGGTGCCCAACTGGACCAGCTCCATGGTGACCGGTGCCCCGAGTGGGTTGGGGCCGCATCTGTTGTAGGTTGGGACCAGTGTTGCCCCACCCCCGGTTGTGCCCTGCCAACTGGGCTCAGGGCCCTGGGTCACCCTGGCTGCACCCCAGACCGGCAGGTCTGGCTCCTGCAGGGCGAGTGGGCCGTGGAGACTGCGGGTGGCCCAATGCGTGCGCATGCCTTCCTGGCAGGGGGCATGGTGCTTGGTCCTGCCCTCGGCCGGGCATGTGCAGCTAGCAGCTGCATTCCTACTATCATCACCTCCTGGTGTCGGCTGCCTGTTGTGCTCAGGGCCCTGAGTAGTGTGTAAGCTGTTCTGTCTGTGTGCTCTGTTCCAGCAGCTGGGCTGGATCTGCACCCCACACCTTGCTCTGTAGCCATCCAATGTTGTGGCCTGTGCCCTTATCGCTTGGCCTTGGAGCTCCCCTGCTTCCCCTCCCATCCCACCTGGGTTTGTGGGGCCCTCCTTTCCTTGTACTTCATATCTACCGCTTGCTGGACCATGGCTGGCCGCTCTTCCCCAGGGCTCCTGACCCACAGCACCAGCGGGGTCACCCATAACTGGACCTTCCGCGAGACCATGGCCCTGTGTGACCTGTGGCATTCCCCGGTCATGCAATTGCTTTTGAGATGCCCGGACAGTCTCACAGGTGTCTACGAGAGTATGAGCTCCGGGCTGCGGTACTATAGCTATGTGGTGAGTGCCCACGACTGCTGGCTGCATGCTGAGACGCTAGGCCTGTGTTCCTTTCCCGATGGGTTCATCCAAGAGATCAGGTACTCACACGTGGGGTGGTCAGCGGCGAAGACCGAGTCTGTCCTCTCTGTGTGCAGCCTGGATGCCTATACGGCCTGTCTGGCAGAGGGGGGCCCTGCCTTGGCTGTGTCCTTCTTTGGCTGTGTTCATGGGGCCCGAGGTTACCAGCAGTCCCACGGGGTGATCTATCACCTCCTGTTGGAGCTGGGTTCCCTTTCATGTCCCCCACCTGCTGACTATGGCTTGTTGGAGTCCTCTGAAGTGAAGTTGTCGGCGCTGGCTGGGGTGTGGTCCCGATCCAATGTGCAGGTGGGGCTCGCCGTACAGGATCCCTTCGAGGCATGCTACCGGGTCGCCCACCACATGTCTGCGCTGGCGTACCATCGGGACATGCTTCATTGGCCCTGCTTTGTGCACGTGGTGGGCCACCCGGCCCTGGGCCCCTTCGTGACCCCCTGCAGCTGACTGTGAGGCCCCCCTGTGCCTTCCTGGCCCTGGATACAAGTCCTGGTGTGCACTCCCACATCCGCCCTGGCACCGTGAGTCGCTGCCCCTTCCCTCCCTGATGTTCCTGGCTTGCTGCTGTGCTGGCTGTGTCTTGGGGTTCCACTTCCCCTGCCTGTGGCTCTGGGCCCTGTCTGTGGGCCCCCCTTGTTCGCCTCAACAGGTGTTTTCCTCCATGACTGCCTTCTCCTGCGGCTGTGTCCTGAACTGTGTACCGGCACCCGGCAGCCCGGGTGCCACTATCCTTCCTGCTCTGGCCTCTCTTCCTCCTGTGCCCTCCCCCCCCACCGGGTGCCTGTGTGACTGTGCAGTTCCAGGGCCCTCGTACTGGGGCTCTGGGTGCCCTCTTGGTGGAGGTGTGTGTTGCTGGACCAGCTGCCCTGCTCTTTGTCTCCATCACGCCTCCATTCCATCCATCGCACCCTGGCCAGCGCGTGGAATCCCTGTCGGCCTTCTGGACCATTTCCAGTCTGCTCCCCAGTCTGTGGGGCCTCCCCATGTGACTGTGCTGTGCCCCCCATTCCGGGACTGCCTGTGTTGCTGTGGGGGTGCCCATGTGGGCTGTGCTGTTGTGGGGGTTCTGTTTGCCATTCCCCTTGTCCTGCCTGGGCCGGCTCCCTCCCCCTGTGCTCCCGGTCCATGCCCCCCCTCCTCCCTCCTGTTCCTGATGTGCTGTGTGTTTTGTCTGTCCTGCTGTGCGCCCCCTTCCCTTCCTTTTCTGTGCAGGTGTGTGTGCGCCCGGGCATGTGCTTGTGCTGTATGTTCCTCTGTGAGCTCGTTTTCCCTGTGCCTGTTGTGTGCGCTGCCCCGGCGGCTCGCCTCCCTCTTCCCCCATCCTTCCCATTTCTCTTGTGTGAGCATTGCCTTTTGGCGCTTTTGCCTTCATTTGTCCTCAGTCGGCCATGTCTATGTCCCGCCCCTCCCCGGTGCCTTCAGGGTGTTTTGACCACGGCCGGGAATTGACGTCACGTCTGTTGCGCTGCCCCGGCCCGTGATCTGCCGGACCGATTCCCTGCCGTGGTTCTGATCCCGTCACGTTTGTTCGGTGCCTCCTTTGACCACGGGGGTGGTTGATTGGTTCACCACCACTGGGAATCCACTGTGGTGACTCGGGACCACGTAATGTCTGAAATCACCCTAAGTTTACCATGGGTTCATGCATGGCACCACTTGGCGGCACATTTCACAAGAACTATAGCTTACTTGGGGCAAATATAACTTCTTGGGGTAGTGTGTGCTAAGTTATAGAGGTGTGCACCAGTGGCCAATGTTTTTAGATTTCATTTTTCTTTTTTGTTGTTTAAATCTGTTGTTTTTGTTTTCATAAATATCAATTTTTTGTTTTTGCTTTTGCTTTTGTTTTTGTTTTCAATTGGTTTCAATGGAAAACACATTTTCAGCTGCAACATTTTTGTTTTTTATTACATTTGTCTGAGANGGGCCCTGAGTAGTGTGTAAGCTGTTCTGTCTGTGTGCTCTGTTCCAGCAGCTGGGCTGGATCTGCACCCCACACCTTGCTCTGTAGCCATCCAATGTTGTGGCCTGTGCCCTTATTGCTTGGCCTTGGAGCTCCCCTGCTTCCCCTCCCATCCCACCAGGGTTTGTGGGGCCCTCCTTTCCTTGTACTTCATATCTACCGCTTGCTGATCCATGGCTGGCCGCTCTTCCCCAGGGCTCCTGACCCACAGCACCAGTGGGGCCACCCATAACTGGACCTTCCGCGAGACCATGGCCCTGTGTGACCTGTGGCATTCCCCGGTCATGCAATTGCTTTTGAGATGCCCGGACAGTCTCACAGGTGTCTACGAGAGTATGAGCTCCAGGCTGCGGTACTATAGCTATGTGGTGAGTGCCCACGACTGCTGGCTGCATGCTGAGAAGCTAGGCCTGTGTTCCTTTCCCAATGGGTTCATCCAAGAGATCAGGTACTCACACGTGGGGTGGTCAGCGGCGAAGACCGAGTCTGTCCTCTCTGTGTGCAGCCTGGATGCCTATACGGCCTGTCTGGCAGAGGGGGGCCCTGCCTTGGCTGTGTCCTTCTTTGGCTGTGTTCATGGGGCCCGAGGTTACCAGCAGTCCCACGGGGTGATCTATCACCTCCTGTTGGAGCTGGGTTCCCTTTCATGTCCCCCACCTGCTGACTATGGCTTGTTGGAGTCCTCTGAAGTGAAGTTGTCGGCGCTGGCTGGGGTGTGGTCCCGATCCAATGTGCAGGTGGGGCTCGCCGTACAGGATCCCTTCGAGGCATGCTACCGGGTCGCCCACCACATGTCTGCGCTGGCGTACCATCGGGACATGCTTCATTGGCCTCACTTCATGCACCTGGCGGGCCTCATGGCCCCCTGCAGCTGGCTGTGAGGCCCCCCTCTTCTTCTGGGCCCTGGATGCTGGCCCAGCTGTGGGCTCCTGCCTGCGCCCCACTGCTGCGAGTCCCTGTCTGCTCCCTCCATGATGTCCCTGGCTCGGTGCTGTGCTGGCTGCTGCCTGGGGTCCCGCTGCCCCTGACTGTCTGCCTCTGCAACTGGGGTCCCCTCCATGACTGTCATCTCCTGTGACTGTTTCTGAACACTGAGATGGCTCCCGGCGCCCCAGGTGCTGCTCTCCTTCCTGGTCCAGCCTCAATCCCTCCTGTGCCCATGCCCCCCGCCCCCCGTGGGTGCCTCTGTGACTGAGGGGTGCTGGGGCCCCTGGACTGCACGTCCTGGCAGCCTCCGGGGGGGGGCAAGCTTGTGGAAGGGCTGCTCTGCTCTTTGGCCCCGCCTCACCTCCGTCCCATCCATCGCAGCCAGGCCAACACATGGGCTCCCTGACAGCCTCCTGGACTGTTCCTGGGCCACTACCTGGTCCGTGTGTCCTCCCCCTGTGACTGTGCTGTGCCCCTGAAGGGTTCCCCCGTTCTGGAACTGGCAGGGTAGCTGTGGGGGTGCCTGTGCAGGTTGTGCTGTTGTGGGGGTCTGGTTGCTGTTCCCCATGTCCTGCCCTGGTCCCTGGGCCAGTTACCGCCCTCCCCCCTGTCCCCACCCCCCCGTGCCCATTATGCCGTGTGTGTTGTCTGTCCCACTGTGTTCCTCCTTCCCTTCCTGTCCCGTGTGGGTGCGTGGGTGTGCGTCCGGGCATGAGTTTGTGCTGTATGTTCCACTGTGTCCTCATTTCCCTGTGGCTGTTGTGTGTGCTGCCTTGGCGACTCTTCTCCCTCTTACCCCTCACTTCCCGTTTCTCTTGTGTGGGCATTCCCTGTAGGTACTTTTGGCTTCGTTTGCCCTCAGTTGGCCATGTCTGTGTCCTCCCTGATGCCTTCAGGGTGTTTTGACCACGGCCCGGGATCGGCGTCACATCTCTTGCACTGCCCCGGGCCATGGTCTGCCGGCCCAATTCCCTGCCATGGTCCTGCACCCGTCACGTCAGTTTGGGGCCTTTCTTGACCACGGGGGGTGGTTAGACTGGTCGCCATCGCTGGGAATCCACTGTGGTGAATCAGGACCGCGCAACATCTGAAATCACCTATTGCTTTAGGCATGCATCCACAACAGAAATTTGCAAGGCAGAACTGATTTTAAAGATATGAGCTTTGTCATTTAAAATATCTATTTTACCACTGTTCACAGTGGAAGGATAGGATACTTTTAGTTTGTATTTTCTCAAATGGACTGGTTTTATAAATACAAAATATTTCAAGTTTGAATAAATTTACTTTAAAAGTATACCTTCTGTAAAAAATGTTAATGTATTTTTAATACTATTAGCAGATTCATTGCTTTTCTAGATATGGACCAGTGCATTTCTTTTAAAAAATCAAATGGCAAATTTCAAATTGACTCCTCTTATTGTTAGTTTAATAAGGGATAATCACAGATTCACACTTTATTATATTAACCATAAAATATAGTACATTATTAGTTATCCTTTATCTTGAAATTTCAGTGTTCAAAATCCATTACTGTCCTAACCTAATTCATCCTCACAAAAAACTTTATGACATATGTCATTATTATGTCCATTTTACAGATGAGGAGCTGTAGCTGAGAGATAGGGACTTGCCCACGGTCATCTAGTGAAATTCTTGGCTAATATTTGATTTTTAAACTTGTCTTCCAGATCCAATTAAGCTTTGAGTAGTAGTTATCTCCTGAGCCCAAGTCCTGAAACTTTTCAGTAACTGGCAATATCCGTGCCCCAGATATGTGTTGCAAGAACAAATCAATCAGAGACTGCAAGGTGCACAAACACAACAGTAAGAGAAGTCACTATGAATACCACAGATATACAAATATCTGGTGCTGAGCTGGATAGTTTCAACAAATCAAAAGGAAGGAGCACAACTAAATATTATGAAAAAGGAATGAGTATGTGTGTGTCGAGGAATATCTATGATCCTTGTGCCCAGACCAACAAAACTCTCCCCAAGCCAAATATATTTGTATAAATAAGTGATACCAGCAGAAGATGATTCATTTCAATGATGGCAGGAGCAGTAATGCGGTAAGGGTAACACCACTGTAGTATGCATTGCATTCCTTTTTCTCCTCCCAATAACCAGAACAGTCACTAATCCTTCTGGCATCTGAACAAAAAGAATCTTCTTGACCAAATAATCCCCCACCATTACTACATGAGACACCCCCTTTCTTTTCCTAGTCTGTGGTATCAGGCAGCTGTGTGGCAAATAGTACACAAATTACACCCGATGGTCAGAGCAATTGATAACTTCTGCTTTTGTTTTTGGAGAAAGAATCATCAAAGATCCATCCTGCTCAAGTCTCCTCCTCCATGCCACTGTTGACTAGCAGGGTTTGGTTGCTGCCAATTGATTTGCCTTTGATTTCTCTGCTGCATGTAGCCTTCAACATGAGAGTCAGTTTAGAGTCAAAAGCATTGAAGTGATTTAATAGCTTCCGTGTGAGGAGCAGCAGTCTCCAGGCGAGCTTACAAATCTTGATTGTGGCATTATTACAGATTGCAACTTCTAGTATTACATTCTCTGCCTTTCAAGGGACCCTCTCAAGATAAAAATAACAAATTTCCCAACACAAAACTGTAGAGAAAAATAAATCAAACAAAAGTATCTGTGCATTTCCTTTGTTACTGCTCTGTCCAATCATTTCAGTGAATCTCCATGACTGAAAAAGATGCGCAGTGCAACAGAAGGTCAAGAATATGATGCGGCTTCCATTGCAGTGAGTGGTAAAGCCCCTCATGGATGCAGTGGTGAATGGTCAGGCCCGAAAGCCTGCCTGAGCTTCTTCTGGAGGCAATGTAAGTCCTATTTATTTGACCAGGCATTTAGCAAGCAGGTATAAGACAGGGCCAGTGCTACCCCAGCAGCCTGCTGCCTCAGACAGCAAGCTGAAAGGGGCAGCAAAATAAAACTGCAGCCGGCCCGTCACCGGTAAGCTCTGCAACTCGAGCCGAGGCTGCCTAGGGCGACAAAAATCATTGTGTGGTTCCTAGCTATAGGACATGGGAAGCTGCTTTTAAGGAAAATTTATATTTTGAAACAGTTGATATTTTGATGGGTTTGTTTTATGTATATTTTATACACGCATGTGTATTATGTTGTTATTTACCCTGAGTCCTCAGGGGCAGGGCAGATTAGAAATCCAAGTAAACAAAAACGATGACTATTTAAAAAATATATTGCACCAGCAATGTGTCTGGTGCTAAACAGCCACAATTAGAGACAGGTCCCTGACTTCAAGGGCTTACAGTCTAGACTGGACAAGCGAGGGGAGAGAAGTGGAGGGCCCCAGAGGGAGAGACAGGGATTCATTCAGGAAGCTGAGAAGTTGCAAGTGCATGTTCTTGGGTTAGTTATAAGGAGTGGGTTCCTGAAAGATGAGATAATATAAGGAGAAGCAGAAATGAGCAATCAATGGGGGTGAGGAATTAGAGAAGGCCCGATGGAAGAAATAGGTTTTAGGAAGGATTTTGTTAAATAAGTACTAAGGTCTGTGGGGTCATGCACGTAGGGTGTTTTTAGACAAGACAAAACTCCTACAAGCAGTCAATTAAAACCATGCTTAAAACTCATGTCAACTCATGTGTGAATGACTATTGCGTGTGTTATGTGGAAACTTCCACATCTTAATCCGGTTTCTGAAACCCACGATGACATCAACCGTTCTAGAACGCACATTCCCAAACTCTTGAGCTTAAGACATGGATTAACGTCTAAACGCAACTCGCACAAGATAGTGTTTTCTCCAATTGCCATTTTTAAAGCATACAGAGACGGCTTGAGAAGTGTTCCACTTCGTACACCATGTTTAGGGTCTGTCCAATATTGCTATTTTCTCCAGGACCCTCAGCAGCGAGGACAGGGTAAAAGCAGCTTTACAGTTACCATGTGACCTTTTTGTTCACATGTGATGGAGGGAAGTCTAAACAGCACTCACACGTATACTGAGGGGTACTTGTGATCACGGGAGATTGAGATAACCCACAGATTTCATGTATATCTAAAAATGCCCTTAGAGTGAAGAGGAGAAGCCATAGGACCCTCCTCTTTTCTATATGTGGGTGTGAGACTCTGAAAAGCTGGAAAGGAGGAGGAGCTGCACCAAAAGGCAGAGAGAGGTGGTGGCAAGGCTAATAAATATAAGGCGTCAACCTGTTACATTTGCTGCCCTGTGGAATACACTGTGGAGCACCCCACTCGATCGAGATTCAGTGCTGGCAGAAAGGAAACTGAATAGAAGAACTGACTAGAAATGAATGGAAGTTGACGGTTCTAGTCAATTACGGTTGCCAAGTACGGTTTGACAATTACGGTTGTCAATTACAGAAGCCAAGATGGTTCTAGTCAAATTTCCCATCCCTGCTTACCCGCTGGATGGTTGTGTAACTGATTAGAAATTGAGCAGTGATATTGACTCAAATATAGCAGAAAACTTGCAGCCATCTCTGCTTGCAGTGCTTGAAAAATGGGAGGGAGCATCTATCCATAGTACTTCATCACCCCTCCCCCTATTAAGATCAAAAGGATGGTAGCACTCCTGGCAGTAGGACA
>QEPC01004011.1:28275-55070 GCA_003113815.1 Sphenodon punctatus
CACCACTTTCACTATGCCCTCCCCAACTCCTCGCTCCCCTCTCCTAACTCCTGCTGATACCTATCATCCAGTACAATCTGTTACCTGAGGTCCGTGTACTCATATACTCACCACATGGACCAGTCAGCCACCATTCTTGATGTAACCAAGGCAAGTACATGCACCTGAGACCTCGCATCTTCGTGAATGTTACACCCCTTGTCTCTCCCTCTGTTCCCCTTCCTTTGTCTCTCCCCACCCTCTGTCTCTCAGATTGTAAGCCCTAGGGCAGGGACTGTGTCTATTCCATTACTTATTAAAGCACCAGGTACATTGTTGGCACCATATAAATGCTTGCTAATAATAAAATAATAACAATAAATTATATATATATATATATATATATTAGTATAGTTATATAGATTATATATATATTGTAGACATATAGATTAGAATAATTATACAGATGATTAAATAACAGATAGTTTTGCTTTTGCCTTCCCGTCTCCCTTAGATTTAGATAGATATTAGCTGCGCATAGGAATCGATACCAATAACGATACCAAAAATAAAATCTTTGTTTGAAATGGTACCAGTACCGATAATGATACCAGTACTGATAACGATAATGACAACAAGAACAAAAATGACATTGTTGTTAATAACGATAACGAAAACAACATTTTAAAATAATGGAAAAAAACCCAAAAATTGAAAATAAAAAATGACATGGGGGCCTGGTACACACCCCTATTTCTTGACATTAGCACCAAGATGTGGGACCAAATGGTGCATCCTGAACACAATGAACCTTCTCCTACACCACAGTTTGGAAATCTTTTGCCTTGCCTTTTACCCTGTGAGCATGTGGGCGGTTCACCAAATAAAGATGCAACTCACTCATGCAGGTTACACAAAACCCCTCCAGGGTTTCTTTAATTGCCCAGTTTCCTATAGGAATAGTCCCACAGCCAAACATTAAACAGATTTCAATCCTGTTAATATAGCAGAATTTCCCTTCAAGTCTCTGCCCTTCTCTGCTGGGGAAAACTTCCCTAGCACTCAATACTGTTCTCTGAGCTTACCTGGTGGGCTGCTTTCTTCTGTTAAGCCAGGGGTTTTGAACAGGGTGGAAACAGCTAATTGACTTCAGCTTCAACTGAAGTCCACAATCACCTTCCCTCTTGCAAGCTAAAGTTCCCTTCATTCAGCTGAAGAAAAATAACCAGGAGCAGGGGAGCTGAGCATTTTAACCTCTTCAGAATCAGTTCAACCTGCTGCAGAGAAGTTCTCTTTTCTTCTAGAAAGATTGTCCAAACCTGAACCTTAGTAAAACCATTTTTCAGTGCACAAACATGAGTTTAATAAGTAAATAAAATCAATCCCATGCTGCATCCATCTGAGATTTTTCAATTTTTTAATTAGCATTTCTTGAAAATTATTATTGTTGCCTTGAGCAAAGTCCTGCTTTAACATCTTTCTTCCCAAATTATGCTATGAAAGATATGTCCTGTACTGATTTTTTGATTTTTTTTTTAAATTAATGTGAATATTTCTGAGGGTCCAAGGACCAGTCCCGAGTGTTTGAGCTGGTCCTTGTGCTCCAGGAGAATACTCAAAATTTGGAGAGAGGGGTCAGGGACAAGGGGCAGAGACCAGAGGGGTCTGGGGGGTAGGGGGGAGAAATAGGTCAGCAGGGGCCAGGAAAGATGAGGTGGGGGCCTAGTGGGGAGGGGAGGTCAGAGGTAGTTTACTTTCCCTCCAGAGGGGGTCCTGTGATGCATGGCTTCTTCCTGGGTTGGTCAGTTAAAATAAAAAGAAAAAAACCTGGGCATACTCAAAAGGTCCTTAATTGGCCCTTTTGAGCCTTAGACCTTTCCAAGATGATGCTGGCAGCATCAGCACGCTGTGGGCACCATCTGGAATGTGGCCAGTCAGTTCGAGTGGCATGCTCAGAAAAACTGAGCGCAGTCATCGGTAAATTCTGAGGAAAACCGAGGACTGAATTGCGACACTAAAAACCCAAGGGCTAAACTAGCTCAAAAGATTAGCATTATTGACACAAATGCTCTCCTTCTCTACTCTTACTGAGATCACTGTTTGGCTAAGTAGTAGTATCCTTTGTGACATTTATCCAGAGGGGATGAAACAGCAGTTTGCCACCCACCTTGAACATCTTGTTTTGAAGTGTGTGAAGGGGAAAAAAACCACCCTGCTATATTAATGACAAGTTGGAATTTTCTATACACTTGTTCTTGACAGTTATAGTTGAAGATGTCACTTATTTTGTTCAGGAGGCTTTAAATGGATCTTTTTACTCGTTAACATGAATACCTTAAAATGGAGGCGTTACAAGCTGCTGCACAGAGTGCTAGTTAACACATGCAGAACAATCTGTAATGGTACTCATACAGAGAGCAGGTGAGTACAGCTGCAATTACAACTTTAGGTCAGTATTTAACAGCATAAACTAGAGAGAAGGCTTTAAGGTGACCCTGTGTATTTCACTTTCCTCCACTTCCTTCTATCTGGAATCTTCCCATGTCATTTTACAACAGAGCTAGCTGCGTGTTTTGGGGTTTTCAGCTAGCCCTTCTTCAGAGTAGACTGGAGAATGAATGAGCATTGCCTTTAAATAAGCCTATGTGTGTCAAAGTAATTTATACAAGAGATTATGTTCAACTGCTTCTGGGAAGAATTATCCCTTCGCCTGCCCTACCTACAACCAAGGGGTGGCGGCAAAGGGCACTTTGTCACACTCCCTTTAAAGAAGGAGCAAGGAAGAGGGTGGCTACTTTTTTTGAACACCTTGCTTAAAGCATCTGTTTGTGTGGGCATTTCCTAGGTAATATTCATCAGTGGCACAAAGGCAGGCTAAGCGCTGCTGGGGTTGCTATGCATATGCAATCTGGCGTGGGTGCGAACATAGTCTTGCGAGGCAAGATCATGCAGCCAGCTTTCTAATGCCAGGCTGGAGCTCTGAGCGAAGTCGGGCGTTGGGAGCAGGCGAGCACTGAGCAGCACCTACCCTCACCCACCCCTTTTTATCAAACACTGGCCCTTTTTAAATGGGCCATGGCAGCATGGGTAGTGAAGTGGGGCGGTGCATAAGGGCACACACAAATCCAAACCGTCCCCCCAGTTCCCTATGCATCTCCACTCGAGCAACCACCATTTTGGCCAATTGCTCCATGTGTGGGTGATGGGTGGAGGTGGGATGCAGTAGTAGCAAACCCATGCATGCAGCAGCTGAGGCTGGTAGAGCCTTGAGTGGAACATCATGGCAGTGGAGAACAGAGTTGAAATTCTTGGTAAACTGTTGTGGTTAGAGGGCTGTGGTAAGAGCAAGATAAACCTGGAAGCCTTGGTGCCAGGAATGGCATGACTCCCCAGCAGACAGTCATGGATCATTTCCTGGCCTATTCACTCCTCTCAACCTTTCAGGGTGGGGATGGGGTACATCACTTGAGGTTCATTGGCTAAAGGCACCTGGTCTGAAGGAGAAATCATCTCTCACCCCATTACCTCACACAGTTAACAATCATTGGCCTTTTTTACATGGGCAGCACCCATGCATGAACACCCAGTAATCTGGGTGTTCATGTGTTGGTGAGTCTTGTGTAAATTCCATGGCAGATGGGGGTGGGGGTGCGTGCGTGCATGCTCCTGCACACACACATGCACACCCACCTCTACCCATCCTCCATGCACAGAGCAACTGGCAAAAATGGTGGTGTCACCGGGGAGGGGGGTATAGAGGCCGGAAAGGTAGGAAAGGGTCAGAAGGACTGAACCCCACAAAGACAAGGGGCAACCTCCTCTCAATACTAGGTTCCCTCGGTGGTATACAATGTCCCTCAGGATAGAAGGTGGACTTTCTCTCCGAATCAGAGAGCAACCCTTGTCATCATTGGGACTCAGGGAGAGGAAGCCACTTGCCCCAAAGGCACAAACAACACCAGGGAAGGGATCCAGATTCTCAGGGGAGTACTCAGGGTCCCTGGGCACCGTGGTGGGGGGCGTGAGGGAAAAGGGGAGGGGGAAGGGGAATCCCAGGAGGCGGGTGTCTCAGGAGGGGGATGGGAAACAAGGGAGGAGTGAGGGGGTAGGGTACACACTCACAAGGAACACGACTTGATAAGGAATAGCAGGGAGGAACCAGAAAATAAGGAACAAGGGGTAGGAAGTACCCAAACCAGGGATTCACCTTCCTTTCACACAGAGACAAACAAGACAGACAGAATATACTCACTCGCTCACACACTCACTCACTCCAAGGGGGGGGGGGGAAACACGGGGATCGCTCACAATCTCAAGGCAAAACCTGACACAGAATTCTCCAAGGCAGTAGAGGGGCCAGTCTCTCACAAGTGATTACCGGTGGAGGCTCATGGCCCCTGCCAGTACTATATATAGCAATCTTGCCTAATTAGTTAATGAGCTCCAGGCAGGGTGCCACTCTGCCCTGAAGCCCTGCATGAGTTTCCAATTGCCAAGGGAGGGGGGAGGAGCTGGACCCAGAACACGCTGCAGCGTGGATTAGCCCTGCCTCCCAGCTCCGTCCCAGTCACCGTTTCGCCGGCCATCCCTATTCTGCAGCCGACGCGCTGACAGGTGGTTGCTCCGTGCATGTAGATGGGTGGAGGTGGGTGTAGATGGGTGTGCACCCATCTATACTCTCCCCCCACTCACCTTACACAGACCGTGGTGCACACTGACCACCCCCCACACCACGGTCTTTGTAAAAAGAGCCAATGTCTGAGGCTGCCTTGGACATTGGGGATTGCCTTTTGCACTGGCAGAACACAGTGCATGGGGTACTCAGAGCAGGGTATGAGTAGTTACGGCTGGTGGCTATTCAGTAGACTATTCAGTGGTGGCTGGAGAGCTTCACTTCACTCATGCTTCACTCATGCTCAGAGAGGGATCCAGCTCAGCGTGGTGATGAATCCTCTGTACCCTACCTGATAGCTCAGGCTGCTACATAATTTAGGGTCAAGCCCTATACTGTGGTAACACTATTTAGTTACAAAGGAGGTTGTACAGTTTTCCAGAATGAATACTTAGTTCCTCATTCTCTTTGACCTTGCTCACTCAACCAGATGAAGAGAAAACGTCTTCCATTCTCCTCAATCTGTGTGTTTTAAATTCTGGAAAATGCTGTGGAATGATTGCAACAATGGTCCCTAACCACACAGTGAAATTTCATCTTGCTTGAAAACATTGTTTGTCTTTTTTCCTCCCATTTCGATCCAATGGGCTAATCTCAGGTGACATTCAGTTAGAAATCTTGAGAGAATTCCCCATTTATTCCTGTGAATACCTCTTCAGCTCATGTTTTTGTGATTTTCTTTTTGCCAGCAATCAACGCTATCATCGTGTCTTGAAGATGAAATATAGCTTCTTGCCAGCAATCAACACCATCATCGTGTCTTGAAGATGAAATATAGCTTCTCAGTTAGTTTACTTAAATCTTACTATTGTAAGATTTCTGTAAGTACGGAAATATAATGGTGTGTGTGTGTGTGTGTGTGTGTATATATGTGGTATTTGTGTGTATATACACCCCACATACATGCGCACACAATCATGCACTACTTACAGAAATAGAATAGTATGTACACACATACACATATATGCATGTTAGCATGCAATTACTTAAACCTCATTTGTTCATATAGTCAGCCTTTAGTTCCTTACTTCCATTGTGCAGAAACGTCTACTTAAATATAGGCTTGTAACAAAGATAGACCTGTTAGAAATGACTTCCTGCATACCAATCTGTGCCTCTCCTGTGGTGGAGCCATAAAGCTGAATGACTCGCCTCTTCCCAGTTTATGTCAGGGCTATATATTGTGAAATCCCTATTAAACTAGGATATAAACCTGTAAAGGAAATGAATTTACTCACATGAAAGAGGTGTGCTAAGAGGTCTTCACTGTTAATTTACCAAGTAAAAGATTCTGACTCATGGAATGGAAAGAAAAAACAACACTTCAGCTAGCGATCATAGCTTTTTTAGGATAGTGTAGAACATATTTATTTATATTAGCTATTAGAGAACATGTAAGCAAATGATTAGTCATTCATCTCCTGCAGAGGCTGGTAAAAGAATGAGACCCTGTACAGCCCCACATGAGGGAACATTGTGAAGAACAAATGGTCACATGATCACCAGCCATTATAACTTGGACAAAAAAGGAAAAGTCTTCATCTGCCCTGGAAAATGTATACTAGAGCTGAAATGAATATTCAAAGCATCTGAACGTTCATATTTCTTTTAGTGAAGTAGATACAAAGCAGTATTTATTCCTATTTCATTTATGGTTTCGAATTAATGTCAGTATTTTTGTTTGGCTTTTTGGTATTTGGTATTTTTGTTTATTTCAGTATTCGGCACTTTGATGCTACTTATTTGGTTTATTTATCTATCTTTTTTTTTGTTAGTATGAATGTGATTGCTGCATTCAGACCAATCACATTCACAGTCATGTTAAACAAATAATAATGCCAAAAAGTACTGCCAGAGCAGTTGAAATGCTGAAGAAAAGATCATGAAACACATATAAAAATTCTGCATCTGTAGCAAAGATTAATTTGGATATCTGTTCAGTGGAATATGGGGAATATGGGGATTATGTTTGAGAATATTTGTAAAAGTTTATTCTATTCTGCCACAATGCTCTGAGGCAATGGTATTTCAAATGCTGCAAGAGATCCATATAGGCAGTTGAACTTTGTCCATTCCTAGGAGTAGTCATGCAAGACAATGCAGACACTGTATTAAACTGGAGTATGCCAAGAGAGAAGAAATAAGTAGGGGTGTGCAGAAGGCACCCCATTAGTTTTTATTATTGGGGTTTTTTTGTTTTAGTTTTTGTTTTGTTTGACAAAAATGATTTTGTTTTTTGGGGGGGGGGTTTCACAGAAAACCCATTCATTTTCTTCCCCTCTTTTATTAAAGTATTTAAAATAGTAAAAAATAATAAAGATCACTGCAGATGTGCAAAATGGCCGTTGGACCATTCTGTGCATACACACCATTTTCTAAAATGGTGGCGGCAGTTTAACTGCCATTTTGGAAAAGGGCAGCCAGTCTGCATATTTGCAAAACAGCCACTACGCATGTGCAGTCTCGCTGCCCTTTGCCGGCGCACCCCCCGGGAATGAGACAGGACAACATCAAAGTGGGTTTAAACGGTTGCACTCTTTATTTGAATTAAAATTAACTTCAGATTAGAATCGTTGGGGCAATCATTCATGTGATTTGGGTCCAGTACCTCACTTAACCAACAACTTGAACTCAGGGATTGGCCCGGTATGGCATCAGGTACCAATCTCCCTATTAACTGCCCAAACGTCTCCCCCTCACTTATGACGGACTATTGGGAGGGGGACAAGGCCCCTTCCAGCCGGAGGAAGGAGGATACTGCCCTCGAGTTGGGGACAGTACGTGTCCCTACTGCCCTCATGGTCACTTCTCCCAGGGGGCTGACTCCACCGCTTGCCATACCCTGCAATTGTGACAGGTGTTGCCTTCCATATCTTATGGAGATGCCCCATATTCTAATTTAATCCTAGCCTACCTCTGGTACTGGATCCCTGCCACTAAGGGTCCACTGGTCCTTGCTGGATGGGCCCGCTCACCACCTAAATTCCACCAATCAAAATTTCCTGCAACTTTTCCTTTAATGCTAACAAGTACCAATCATTCACTGCTGGGGACAGGTGGACCCCATCCTGCCTGTAGAGGTCTGGCTTCTGGTGCGAGATGGCGTGGTGGCCAATTGTAGCCCCACCCAATCCCTGTCTCCCTGATGATAGTTTTCCTGGTCTTGTCTATTTTCTGAGGAGGGACCCCTTTGCCCCACGACACCCACTCAGCTAGGTCAGTCCACACTACTAGTACCCAGGGAAACAGGTGTTTGACCTCCCAGTTATCACTCGTGATGTCTTTCAGCATCTGCACTCCTTTTACCTGCACGAGGTCATTTTTCCCCAAGTGGATTACTAGGATATCTGGTCAGGAAACCCCTTTCACCCTGTTTAATGTGGAGAGCAACTGCCCCCACCTCATGCCTCTGCGGCCCATCCAGCAGATCTGAGCGTGAGCTGACAGCCCCAGCTGTGTTCCCCAGTGTGATTTCCCAGTTGCCTTGCTGGCCCAGTGCACCAGGCTGTGGCTCACGATCCAGACCAAGCTCCTTTGGTGATGGGGGGAACCTGAGGAAATAGACAATTATTAGTGTTGAACTGCCAACAGGGGGGCTCTGATGTAGGACCAATACGCCCAAGAGTGCCACCTGTCAATGGCCCAGATTTCTTGATCTGGCATGCCAGCTGCTGCAGATAAGCTGGTGGCTCGTATTCTAAATGAATGGGTTCAGAAAAGCACAGCAGGGAGGTTAAGAGCTGTAAGTGCAGCATGCATTACCGCTGTCAGTTGGTATCTAGTCAAGAAACTACCATCTGTGTGATGGAAAAGCAGGCCAGGAGTAACCGGGCAAGCTGCTAGGTAATGCAAAAGCGCCTATACCGGGCATAAAGCTGGGGAGTCTGCTTGTGCCAGTCGCACTGTATAACCCCTGCCTCTCTGGTCTGTCTTTGAGCGGCCCAGGCAAAGGGCCACCTCCAGGTGTCTGAGCCTGACATCCTCGATGGCCAATGCCCTAGCAGAATTGTCCCTAGCTGAGTCGGCTACCGACTCGCTGACCCTGAAAGCCCCCCAAAAGGCCACCATAAATACTGCTGTGAATAACCTGACCTTGCCCTCTGTTGTACAGATTCAAGGAAGGGTTCCTCACATGTCCATTAGCAGTTGTGGTGTTATAGGTGGCCTTCTGTCGGGGGATGCCCTGCTCCCTAGCCCAAGCCTCCATCATACATCTGGTGAAAAAAAACCTGTGCAGTGTGGGGTGACCAGCTAGTTGGCTCATAAAGCCTAATACGGCCGTTTTTCAACCTATAGTGCCTACTGCTGCCCCCTGTCGCCTCAAGTCAAGTATGAACTGGACCATCTGGGCCTCCAGAATAGGGAAACCCAGGTACCAGTCTCGGGAAGAATGATAACCCTGAATTTCGTTGAATGCCCTTCTGTATGCGGCCATGGTTGGGGGCGCCAAGGATCCTTGGATGGTGTCGGACAACTCTAGGAGCCAAGGGTCCACGCCCCTGGGGTAAGGGCTCCAGATCCAGCCTGGCTCCAGGTGCAAGTGAACGAAACTACTCCATCTGGAAGAGAGAGAGGGCATCGGCCACACTGTTATTAACACCCAGCACGTGCTTAGCCTGGAAAAGGATTTTGTGTTGCAAACAGGTAAGCACGAACACCCTAACTAGATTTATGACCCTTGGGGAATGGGATGACTGGGCATTGATGATGTGTACCACCACCTGGTTGTCACACCAGAAGAATACCGCATGGTTAGCAAACTCAACCGACCACAAGTGGACCACCAGGACGATGGGATAGAGTTCAAGGAATGTAAGATCTCTGGTCACCCCTTCCTCCTTCCACTCGGGCAGCCAAGGGGCCCCACACCATCTATCCCTGAAGATTATTCCAAATCCCATTCCCCCTGCAGCATCGGAGTGAACCTGGAGCTCAGCTTCGACTAGAAGCCTCTCCCTCCATATGCTCACTCCATTTAATTCAGTGAGGAATGAAGCCCAGGCCCTCAGGTCATCCTTCATTTCCCGTGTGACCCGTATATGATAATGAGGCTGGGGGCCACCTGCCAATTTCGCTTATAGGCATAACAGGAAAGCCCTACCTGGTGCAACCACCCTGCAGGTGAAATTAAGGTTGCCTATCAGGGACTGGAGCTGCCACACTGTAACCTTGCGAGCCACCAAGCATAGCCAAATTTTGGAGCACATGTGGGCCAGTTTGTCCCCTGGGAGCCAGGACACCCCTGCCACTGTGTCCAATTCTATTCCTAATTACTGGATTACCATGACTGGACCCATGGATTTCTCTGGGGCTAGGGGGATGCCTAAGCTGTCTGCTACCCTTTGAAATGTCTCCATCAACCTTAGGCACTTGTTGGTACCTGCGCTGCCAATGAACAGGAAATTATCCAGGTATTTAGTGATGCCCCACCCCCATCAGCGTGGTGCCGGACCACCCACTCAACCAGCGAACTAAAGCGTTCAAACGCCAAACATAAAATCGAGCAGCCCATGGGCATGGTCTTGTCAAAATAAAACTGGCCTTGAAACTGGAAACCTAGGAGATGAAAACTATCCAGGTGGACCAGGAGAAGGCGGAAAGCAGAATTTACATTGCACTTTGCCAAGAGGGCCCCTGCACCATGGCGCTTCACTAGGGCCAGTGCTGTGTCATATCATGCATACTGGACCTTCATCAGCTCTTTTGGAAAGGCATCATTGACAGACCCACCCTGTGAATATGAGAGATGGTGTATCATATGGAATTCACCTGGGGATTTCTTGGGGACCACCCCCAGTGGGGAAACTATAATATTAGTGAAAGGGGTGTATGTGTATGTGAATGGGCCAGTTACTCTCCCCTCCACTCGCTCCTTTATTTTTACTTCCACAATGGATTCTAGTCTCAACACAGATTTTAAGTTGGGTGCTGCTTTATGCTGTTGCACCTCCCTGACTGGTATCTGAAACCCCTCCCAGAAACCATCCACTATGTATGCTACCTTGGCGCAGTCGGGATGGGATTGAAGGGCCGCTGCCAGGCGCTCCACATTAATTGGAGCTTGGGCCCTTTGCCGGGACCATCTGCCCTGCACTCCCCTGTCCCCCTCTACTGGGTGGTCTGGAGAGGGTCCTCCCCTTGGGCCCCTGCCTTGCCCTGTGGCGAGCCGTGGCATTGTGGAGACCTGAGCAGTTGGGGCAGGAATGCCGGAAACTGCATGCCAGCCGTGAGCATTTCCCTCCATGCACGAACTCCCAACACTGACTCACTGGGTTGCCAGCTGGTTGCCTAGCATCGCCACAAAAAAGATCATTAACTGGGGTGACGCCGCCTTTTGCCAGGAGGTGCCTACTATCTGATCTTGGGGCATTGGCCACATCTACCATGCAGTCCAGCCAGAGGTCCAGTGCATGTGTATCCCACCTCATCCCTGGGGTGAAGGCTGCCCGGTGGCAAAAGGCCACATCATAGCAGAGCCATGCCCCTGGGGGCCAGGAATAGTAAGTTCGTCAGACAAAGTTTGCATATTTAAGGAGCTCACCAGCCCGGGTGGGTTAGGTCTGAATCACCACTCCTTGGCAGATCTCAAAGACCGCGGTCCAGTTGGACCAATTTCTGTCATCCTTAGGGCGCTTGAAGCACTCCTTCTCCTTCACATCCTCCAGGTCTGCTGGGTCTACTATCGGATCCCTGAAAAGAAGGGTGAACAGGTCTACAAATTCGCCCCTCCATATCCTCTCCCACATGGCTGTCAGCAGGTGTGCCCCAATGGGTGATGGCACCGAAGCATATCCTACCCCTGGAAACAGGTACCGCCCCATCTCTCCCCGCTGTTAATGAACTGGACCTGCTGGGGTGCCGGGGACACACCACACCTAGAGTGCCTGACCTGCAGGAGGGAAGAAGGGGGCACCATGACCAGGATACCTTGGGCTGCAATGTCATGATGGGTTACCAGCACCCATGCTCCATTCCACCACAGTAGCTGAGTGGGTGACTCCCCCGCTGTGCTTGCCTGGGCAATGCCCCCAGCTGGCTGGTGGCTGAGAGGGGGCACAAGGGGCGGGGTCTGATACTGCATCACTCCCTGGGCCCCACGATACCATCAGCAAGGGTTTTCCTCTGACCTGGATTGCAGCGGCAATCCCAACCCCACAGCCCCCGCCCCACTTGGGGTATCTATCCCCACCATACCTTGGCTTCCCCATGCTGTAGGCACCTCCTGGGCTAGTGTGTGGATGGCACATTGTTCGGTCATGTCCTGGATCACTTTCTCCAGAGCCCCTATGTGCTGACTCAGCTCATCGTCCTCCTGTCCTGGAGGTTCCTGGTACTCGGGGCTGTAGTTGGGAAACAGTGGGGGGGGGGACCCCAACCCCCTGTACCCCATATCACATCTGCTGGGTGCGGTGTGGGGTCCAACCCATAACTGCCCCATCCTGACCAACGGTGACAGCAGTGGCTGTGCCATAGGGGCCTGCAGTACCCCAGACAAAGGGACCGGCCCGATCAAGTGGCCGGGCAGTGTGGAGGGATCCTGCTGGGGGAAGCAACCCCAGTCCCACTGACCTGGGTGTCCACTCTTAAGCGCCTCGGTGCTGGGGGGGCCTCCAGGAATCTAGCCAGGGGATTAACCCTGTCCCCCCCCCTCAGTGTTGGGCCTGGCACACCCGTTTGCAATGGGGGTGTCGCTATGGCACCCCCCCCAGCCCCGCCTGGTGTCCTCCTCCCCCCGCAGCCTCCATTCTCTGCAGGAGGGCCTCACAGTGCACAAGGTGATCCTGCAATGACGGTGCTAAAGTTAGTGGGAGATTTTCCTTTGGCTTTCAGGCCTCGTGGATCCAGTCATTACAAAATATTGAGAAATAAAATAGTTTCAAGTAATCTGTTTGTTTTTTCCTAGACAGGCTTTCATCATGCTCTGTGATGTATTATTTTTGAAATTGCTGAAGTTATTTGTCTCCTTGAGGTGACCAGTGGCAAACATATTGACTCCTTCAAGGGTTAGATAACTGGTCTCCCAAACTGGTTAGAAAATTGGGCCAGTATAAACAATCTGCTTGAAAGTGTTTTTCAATGTGAGTTGGAGTCTGAGAGTAAAGAATAAATTTATAATGTAAGCTGAAAAGACAAATAGGAGTGTTTCTGTGAGCTTTGAAACTGTAGGTAAAAAGAGACATTATTAAAGGCACAATCTTACAAGAAGATAGGGACTGTCTTTCATTATTAGACAAATGGTCCATCTAGCTCATCCAATGATTGGTCATGAATGCAAAAGTGTAAACCCCCATGGTGAAAATTAGAGCTGAAACAAATACCCAAAACAAATATCAAGCTTGACAAATTTGGCCACTTACAAGCATTTTGTCGAATGCAGATATGAAGCACCATTTGTATCTTGCTTTGTTTCCGGATTTGGATATTTGTTTTGGTTCTTTCTTTCATTTTTGGTTCTTTTTTCACAGTGGCCCCAATTCAAGATGTGTGCAGGGTCCAAACCTTCCATGTGCGTTTTGTACACAGTTGGAGTGCACAGACCTTGGAATGGTGCCTTTGTTTCAGTGCCACTGTGCAACACTATTGTGCCACATGCCACTGTGCATGATACTCATGGGAAAATGTGCTGTTGTGCTTAGTAAGAGTGCATTAGCATCACTGGACACTATATTCTTAAACACCTTCTTTCCTCATAGGAAAGGGATTTCTCACAGTTGGTGTAAGTTCTACACCTACTTGACATCAAAGGACAGAGCTCCTGGGGATCAGCCATAGGACTTTAGAGTATACCCACACCTTGGGGGCTCAATGTCACCAGTGGGTAATAATTTCTCTACTGCAAAGGCTAAAATATTACATTTTAAGTAAAGAAAAAATGAAATCCTATTAAAAATAAAATGATTCCAGGATCTAGAGCAGGGGTGCTCAACTTGATTTGTGCCAAGGGCCAGAAAATTTGGTTTGGACCCAACCCTGTGGGGTCCCTACCTCCATTTGCCCCCTGGTAGTGAGAAGCTGGGGCTGGAGATCCAGGTGGCAGAAGCGGCAGTGAGAGGCTCAGGTGGAGACAGTAGCAGCAGCAGCAGCAGCAGCAGCAGGAAGCTGGAGCCAGGGAGGAGGAAGGAGGGATCTGGCCAGCACCTTTAATAGACTTGCTGCCCAGAGGAAGGAGGGTTTCGTGTCAGTGCAGAAGCTGGAGGAAAGGTGATTGCTAGAGCAAGAGGAGGCATGGTGGGCCGCAGGAAAGATCCTTGCAGGCTGCATGCAGCTCTTGGGCCATACTTTGTGCAGCTCTGATCTAGAAGTTTAAGAAAGGTACCAGATATGAGAGTTAGTAACTATTGCATATGAGTACACTGGTAGAATGCTCTCTTATTATTAGAAAGTGTTGGGCTATAAGTGAAGGTATGCAAATATTCATATAATAGTAAGTTCAAAAGATCAACATTAAAGCACTCAAAGAACCAAATAGAAAAGTTGTCATGTGTTGTAAACTTCATTCTTTATTATATACCAGAACAAATAAACAAACCTTGGGTATTTTTTTAACATGACAGTACCACGGGTGGCCACATTTTAACCCATGTGGCCACCCGTAGTGCCGTAACATCTGATACCTCCTACCCAATGTTTCCCCAGGCAACATTAGGGCTGTCCCCGACTGTGGCAGGTTTTAGCACATTCTGTTCCTCAGCCTGTCCTCACTGAGGCACAGCATGGACTAAATGCTGCCACGGCCCAGGGAAGCCATTCTTGGACAAGGGGTGGGCTGTCTGTTGCCCTGCCCTTGCCTCACCCTCTCCATGGTTGACAGCACGTCATTTTGGTGACCAAGCCAGATCCTGCCTGGGGCCTCACCCCGGGCAGGATCAAAGCATGGTGGCACCATGCACCATCATGTCTAAAAAGACCCCTTAGTAATTAATTTTGTAGGACACTGTGAAAAAATTAGAAAAAAATTAACAAGTTTAATTGATTTTCCCCCCCTAATTATAACAATATTTTTGGACCTGTTTTACATTTTCATAAAACTTTAAATGTCCCTGATGCTCGGCTTTACCATAAGGCAGCAATTTTGGTAGGGATACAAAATTGGTGTAACCACCCGAAACAGCCTGAATGGGGAGATATAGGGTAATTTCAGACGTTCCGGGGTCACAGTCAACCACTCTGAATCACAATGGATTCAGGGTGGTGGCCATGATCTCATGAACATCTTTTTGAGCCCCGCCAGATGTTCACCAAGGTGAATTCCTGGTGGGGTTCAAAGCGAACCACGGTTCTGGAGGTGAGGCCTCACCTCCAAAACCGTGGTTAGGTTGGCCATGATCCCGGACTGGCAATGGCAATGGCTGGGGCTGGCAATGGCCTGGGGCTGGCAATGGCCCGGGGCTGGCAATGGCCGCGATGCATGTCTGCTTGCCAGCTCCATCCCGGAATCAGATCCCAACCATGGAACGGGGTCGGGCACAGTGGACTCATTGGCCGCTATGCCCACCTGTCTCCCTACGGGTGGGCGGCTGAGGGGGGGGCTGAGCAGCAGCATGTTGCCCCGTGCAGCCCCTCCCTAATCCCCCTCAGAGATCGAGCTGGCACGTCTAAAGGACGGCAGATCTGATCATGGACCGGGATCTGAGATGGATCCCAGTCCAGGATTTAGCGTGATGAGCCGAACGGCCCGTCACATCTGAAATTACCCACAGGAAAGGATCTTTTGCTAATTAATTCTTTTAAAGAAGTTTTGGTGGATGAGGGAATAAATTGTAGTAAGGTTAAAAATGAACATCCATTTGCCTATCCATTATTTAAACACTGGAGATTGATCCAAAGAAAATTTGGGGATAAATCCTATGATTCTC
Source organism: Sphenodon punctatus (assembly GCA_003113815.1). NCBI lineage: Eukaryota > Metazoa > Chordata > Lepidosauria > Sphenodontia > Sphenodontidae > Sphenodon > Sphenodon punctatus. Next base: position 43,783 of record QEPC01004011.1, read on the forward strand.
CTTATTCACCAATTGATAGAGTGAACGTGCAGAGGGGGAAAATTGCCATTCAACTGAGAAAGTTGCTCTATAAAAAGGCATTTTTAAGGTACATCAATTATTTGTTCAGGAGAAATTTTTGTCCATTCAGGAAGTGGAGAAATTGGTGCAGACCTTCAAATACCTTCAACTTAAAAGTGTCTTTATGGTGGCTGGGAAAGGTAAACATTTTGGCAGACAACCGTTGGGAATACAATTAGCTATATTCCAGATTTCTGGTACAAAGGGTAGGCTTTCTAGATTATATAAAGAGGTGAATTTGTTTTTGTATCTTAAGCCTAACAATTATATGACAAAATGGGAGAGAGACCTCAAGTGGAGATTTATTGAGCAAGAAACTATTCTAATTTGGAAACATGTATGAGTATGCTTCAGCACTAGAAATGAAATAAACGCAAATTAAAATCACAACCAGATATTATATTTCCCCCATGCAGTTAAAATTTGGGGGGGAAATTTGGATGATCTCTGCAGGAAGGATTGTGGCCCAAGGGGGTCCCTCTTTCATTGCTTTTGGGAATGTGTATATGTTCAGGCATTTGGGGGGAAAGTATGGTACTTCAACCAAGTATTTGGCTCTATTGTTCCCTTTAAGCCCAAGATTGCATTGCTAGGATTGCACCCACTGGGAGTTACGATGCAGTTTCATCAAGACTCTAGCAAAATTCTCTGTCTGGCAGCTATACATTAATAGCTGCCAGACAGAGAATTTTGCTAGAGGCCTGGTCCTGATGAAACTGCATCGTAACTCTCGGTGGGTACAATCCTAGCAATGCAGTCTCAAGCTTAAAGGGAACAGTAGAGCCAAATACTTGGTTGAAGTACCACATGTTTTCCAGTTCCCTCTCCGTGATAGACGCAGCAGGGTTTTGGCGGCACACACCCCCCCACTCTGGGGGAAGAAGAAGACGAGGATGATTGAGTGCCGCTTACAGCGGTATCGGGGAGTTTGGGAGGGAAGGAACGGTCGCCATGGTAATGAGGGGGGAGCGTCCGGGACTCTTGCTAGAGCTGGGACTCCCAGGTGCCATTTTAGATTTCCTTGCTCACCTGCCTCATTGCAGTTTGGGCGGCGAGCAAGGAAGGTTGTCCACCCACCCGCCCCCTTTCTTTGCACCACTCCGAGTTAAAACTGGTCGCCAATTTGGACTGGAAAGGAATTTTCCCCAAACCTAATTGGCATTTCAAGGGTAAGTGGTTTTTCACCTTTCTTGGAGTGATACTGCTGATTCGACCTAGGGGGCAATGGGGAAAATTGCCGGTGGTAGGATGTAATTGTCGCACTCTTGGCGGTGGGCCGGTTCAAAGGTAATTGTTTAAAAGTTGAATTAGTTAGCATAGGCTGGTTACAAATATTTCCTTAAGAGAAGGGCACGGCCATGCATAGACGCACAGTGCGGTCCCACTGTATGGTCAGTCCAAGGGTGAGAAATGAACGGCCGGACCCGCTGGGAGGACCATGTGCCAAGCCATGGGTAACGGTGTTCTCTCCCTTGTTTAACCCCAACAAAAGGAGTATAGGTACGAGTAACCCGCTCCGGTCTGAGGAAACTCGGCCATCAGGCCAGGGCGTAAGTTACAAGTTGGGGAAGTTAGGCCACAGGAGGTTTCCCTTAGATTTTAACCAAGGACGTAAGGAAGAGGGTCGGAGGGCCTGGAAAAGTGCTGGTAGAGTTAACCTCCTGTGGCGGGGGCGGGGACAGTTAAGAGAAGGTAGGACCCCAGTTCAAAGGGGGAAGCGGGATGGTTGCCCCTTCCCCCTTTCTGGTTTATAAACAGTTAATAAAGAGTGCGGCCATTCAATCCCAGAAATGTGTCCTCATCTTTTTTGGGGTGTGTGTGCCATCAATGTCTAGTTAACACATTAGATAGCTAGACACTGGAAAACACTTGGAGAACTTTCATTGGAGGAATGGATCAGTCATGTTTGGTTTCTCTTCATGATGGAAAAAAATGATGGCAGAGTTGAAGAACAAACAAAAGAACTTTGAGGCTGTTTGGTTTCCAGAGATATCAGCTATAGATGGTGAAGAAGTAGTAAATACTGATCGGACAATATTATTTGACCGCTATCTATAATGAAAATATGATGGTGTATGACCCAGAATGTAAGGAATAAGTTCATAAGTACTGGTACTTAGAATATAAGTTTCCGTGCACTGTATTTGTTGAAATTAGAAGTTTATGTAATATGTGTTATTGTACCCTTGCTTTTTTAATGTAATAAAGATATTCATTTTTTTTAAAAAAAAGTTTTGGTTTCAGCAGCGATTCCATTTCTCAAAACTATTTTTTCATTGTCAAAACATTCTGATTGCCAAAATCAAGAAAATTTACTTTTGTCTGACAACAACAAAAATTTTCAGAACAAAATAAAATGATTAAAATGTGAAATTTTAAAAATAAAAAACTCAATTTTGAACAATGGGAAATGGAAAACTTGTTTTTAACAAAAATCCATACAAAAATTAAAGTTTTCCTAGCATTATGAACAGCTGTAAAATAGCATGTGTATAAACAGATCTTTTTTGACAAAGAGTTAACCATCAGACATAGAATTTATACCCTTTAAGCTTGCTACATACTTAAGCCCTTTTTACATGGCCGCACCCACTTATGAACATGCAGAAATCTGTGTGTTCATGAGTGGGTGTGATCCGTGTAAAGGGCATGGTGCGGGAGCGCGCAGTGAGCGGGGGTGCATGTACGCTCCCATCTAACACTCATCACCACTCACCCCCCACTCATCCCCATGCACGGAGTAACCGGGGAAAATGAACGGAGGTTGTTCCATGCGTGGGGATGAGTGGGGGTGTGTGTGAATGGGGATGCATGTGCAGCCATGTGCACGCCCTGCCCACCCATCCACCATGCACGCACCCCCTACCTGATGGCGTCGTGTAAAAATGGCCATAGATGCTTTCTTACCAGATTTTTCATTGATATCCAAAGGGAATTATAGTGTTCTAGCTTTTAATGTCACTCTAGATGTGATGGACTCTTATGTCTTGTGTAGAAAAAAAAAATACAACAAAATGAAGCTAGACTAATGGCTACTGTAAACTGGCATAACTTTTTTGACTATTTGCTTTTTATTAAAATGAGGTCACACTGACTTATACCAGTGGAGGAGGCTGCTTAAATACCACGGGTGCAATCCTACGGGCCACTTCCGCCGTCCTGTACTTGCACCACAAGCAGTGAATGTGCTTTCTCAGGAGCGCATGCGTCCCACACATGCAGCAAGCTGGGCGGGTCAATGGCGGGCCCCCTCTGATGTGACCCCATCCCTGAGCCCACACACCCTGCAGCCTGGGAGATGGAGCAGGATTGGGGAGAGGGGTTGCATTGGAGGGGGCACGCCATTGCCCCGCATGGCTTGATGAGCGTGCGAGTGCCACCCAATTGTATCGTGTGCCTGGCGGCAGTGTAAACCGGCAGCAGGATTGCACCCAAAAGGTAAAATCCTGGCCCTATAAAAGTCAATAGCAAAAATCCCATTGACTTCGTCGGAGTCAGGATTTCACCCATAATTTGTAATATGATATAATGGGTCCTGATTTTCTAACTATTTACATTACTTAACCACATTCACTCCAGCAAGCTGACTTTGATTTAATTAAATTATTCAATGCACAATACAGTATAAAGACCATTCTGCCATTCTTTAGGTCACTGTTTCTCAACTTTTTAAACTGCACCCTCCCTTTCTCGTGTCCGTGGTGAGGCCCTTCCCTCCTCGCACCACACACACACACACCTTAGTCCTATCCTACTTCCCATACTACTGTTACTTCCCCCTGCTCTTCCTCTTCTTTTCTGACTCTCTCTCCTCCTTGCTACACAATCATCATTTTGAAAATTCTCCCTAACTCCCTTCCCCTCCAGTCACTGATTTATGTGGGTCAGTAAAAGTTTGCACTCATACACCTGGGAGTAGGAATTAACCCTAAAGATTTAGGCTCACCCAACTTGTCCCAAAGTCTTGTTCGTGTTTTATTTTTTTATTTATGTATTTTTTTCACTTTTTTACCCTGCCCTTCTCCACAGACTCAGGGTGGCTTACAACATTAAAACTATAAAATGCAATAAAACACATTAAACTCTCTTAAAACCCCAACATCCCCCCAAGCACCCATTCACCCCATTCTTTATCCCCACCTACTGCCCATCAATCCTTATCCTCAACCCCCCCCCCCCAACTCAATCCTACCCAACCCTACTCCTGCCTCCCAAATCCTGGCCAAAGAAAGGTCTTACATCTCCTCTGGAAAACGAAGAGGCTCGGGCTTAGGTGGACCTCCAAGGGGGGAGTTCCATAATTGTGGGGCAGCAACCGAGAATGCCCCCCTGAACGCCATCATTATCACAACTTCACAGGTAGTTGGTACTCACAAGAGGGCACCCTCGGTCAACNAGAAGGTAGGACCCCAGTTCAAAGGGGGAAGCGGGATGGTTGCCCCTTCCCCCTTTCTGGTTTATAAACAGTTAATAAAGAGTGCGGCCATCCAATCCCAGAAATGTGTCCTCATCTTTTTTGGGGTGTGTGTGCCATCAATGTCTAGTTAACACATTAGATAGCTAGACACTGGAAAACACTTGGAGAACTTTCATTGGAGGAATGGATCAGTCATGTTTGGTTTCTCTTCATGATGGAAAAAAATGATGGCAGAGTTGAAGAACAAACAAAAGAACTTTGAGGCTGTTTGGTTTCCAGAGATATCAGCTATAGATGGTGAAGAAGTAGTAAATACTGATCGGACAATATTATTTGACCGCTATCTATAATGAAAATATGATGGTGTATGACCCAGAATGTAAGGAATAAGTTCATAAGTACTGGTACTTAGAATATAAGTTTCCGTGCACTGTATTTGTTGAAATTAGAAGTTTATGTAATATGTGTTATTGTACCCTTGCTTTTTTAATGTAATAAAGATATTCATTTTTTTTAAAAAAAAGTTTTGGTTTCAGCAGCGATTCCATTTCTCAAAACTATTTTTTCATTGTCAAAACATTCTGATTGCCAAAATCAAGAAAATTTACTTTTGTCTGACAACAACAAAAATTTTCAGAACAAAAAAAAATGATTAAAATGTGAAATTTTAAAAATAAAAAACTCAATTTTGAACAATGGGAAATGGAAAACTTGTTTTTAACAAAAATCCATACAAAAATTAAAGTTTTCCTAGCATTATGAACAGCTGTAAAATAGCATGTGTATAAACAGATCTTTTTTGACAAAGAGTTAACCATCAGACATAGAATTTATACCCTTTAAGCTTGCTACATACTTAAGCCCTTTTTACATGGCCGCACCCACTTATGAACATGCAGAAATCTGTGTGTTCATGAGTGGGTGTGATCCGTGTAAAGGGCATGGTGCGGGAGCGCGCAGTGAGCGGGGGTGCATGTACGCTCCCATCTAACACTCATCACCACTCACCCCCCACTCATCCCCATGCACGGAGTAACCGGGGAAAATGAACGGAGGTTGTTCCATGCGTGGGGATGAGTGGGGGTGTGTGTGAATGGGGATGCATGTGCAGCCATGTGCACGCCCTGCCCACCCATCCACCATGCACGCACCCCCTACCTGATGGCGTCGTGTAAAAATGGCCATAGATGCTTTCTTACCAGATTTTTCATTGATATCCAAAGGGAATTATAGTGTTCTAGCTTTTAATGTCACTCTAGATGTGATGGACTCTTATGTCTTGTGTAGAAAAAAAAAATACAACAAAATGAAGCTAGACTAATGGCTACTGTAAACTGGCATAACTTTTTTGACTATTTGCTTTTTATTAAAATGAGGTCACACTGACTTATACCAGTGGAGGAGGCTGCTTAAATACCACGGGTGCAATCCTACGGGCCACTTCCGCCGTCCTGTACTTGCACCACAAGCAGTGAATGTGCTTTCTCAGGAGCGCATGCGTCCCACACATGCAGCAAGCTGGGCGGGTCAATGGCGGGCCCCCTCTGATGTGACCCCATCCCTGAGCCCACACACCCTGCAGCCTGGGAGATGGAGCAGGATTGGGGAGAGGGGTTGCATTGGAGGGGGCACGCCATTGCCCCGCATGGCTTGATGAGCGTGCGAGTGCCACCCAATTGTATCGTGTGCCTGGCGGCAGTGTAAACCGGCAGCAGGATTGCACCCAAAAGGTAAAATCCTGGCCCTATAAAAGTCAATAGCAAAAATCCCATTGACTTCGTCGGAGTCAGGATTTCACCCATAATTTGTAATATGATATAATGGGTCCTGATTTTCTAACTATTTACATTACTTAACCACATTCACTCCAGCAAGCTGACTTTGATTTAATTAAATTATTCAATGCACAATACAGTATAAAGACCATTCTGCCATTCTTTAGGTCACTGTTTCTCAACTTTTTAAACTGCACCCTCCCTTTCTCGTGTCCGTGGTGAGGCCCTTCCCTCCTCGCACCACACACACACACACCTTAGTCCTATCCTACTTCCCATACTACTGTTACTTCCCCCTGCTCTTCCTCTTCTTTTCTGACTCTCTCTCCTCCTTGCTACACAATCATCATTTTGAAAATTCTCCCTAACTCCCTTCCCCTCCAGTCACTGATTTATGTGGGTCAGTAAAAGTTTGCACTCATACACCTGGGAGTAGGAATTAACCCTAAAGATTTAGGCTCACCCAACTTGTCCCAAAGTCTTGTTCGTGTTTTATTTTTTTATTTATGTATTTTTTTCACTTTTTTACCCTGCCCTTCTCCACAGACTCAGGGTGGCTTACAACATTAAAACTATAAAATGCAATAAAACACATTAAACTCTCTTAAAACCCCAACATCCCCCCAAGCACCCATTCACCCCATTCTTTATCCCCACCTACTGCCCATCAATCCTTATCCTCAACCCCCCCCCCCCAACTCAATCCTACCCAACCCTACTCCTGCCTCCCAAATCCTGGCCAAAGAAAGGTCTTACATCTCCTCTGGAAAACGAAGAGGCTCGGGCTTAGGTGGACCTCCAAGGGGGGAGTTCCATAATTGTGGGGCAGCAACCGAGAATGCCCCCCTGAACGCCATCATTATCACAACTTCACAGGTAGTTGGTACTCACAAGAGGGCACCCTCGGTCAACCTCAGAGGCCCAAAGGGACATAGGGGAAGAGGAAGTCTTTCAGATACCTGGGTGTCCTGAATGTCCATATCTAGTCCCTACTCTTCCTTTTGTCATATATTTTTTCTACCCTTTTCTCCTCACTGTATATTGCTGTGAGACTGGTAGGAAACTACCAAGTTCAAAGAAAAGGTAAGATCCTGAGTGATGCTTTGAAAACTGGAGAAGTGAAGGTGATTTGATTTGCAGTTTGTATTTAGGGATGCTGCATGAAGGACTGCCATTTTCATGATCCATTCATCAATTTAAAAAAATGAAAACACAGAGTAAGGGGTAAGATAGAAGTCACATGAGATTGTCTTAAGTCTGCAAGCTTACAGGATCTCCATATACTTTGGAATAGACAAAGTGATGCTAAACAGCTGATAAAATGCCTTGAATGTTTCAAGCTTGAATGTAGTTGGTTCTCATTGGGTAAAACCAAACACACAGGCAGCCAGGCAGCTCCCTGGCCCAGCCCAAGGTGGAAAACTGGGGAGGGGCTTCAAAAACAAACTCTGGGCCCATGTTGGCCCAGAGTGACCCACATGGGCAGCCCTTGGCCCGGGATACACCTCAGTGATTTTTCCATGTATTCATCCCAGACCAGCTTCCTACCCACCCTGAACCAGTCCCAGGCCAACATCTGGTGGTGCGGCACAAACGAACAGGTGAGTCATAGGTCATAGCAGGCCAGAGTGGTCCACCATCACATCTGTTTTTACTCAATGATGCCTGCTAAATCAAGAATAAGAAATTCAATTTTGCCCTTGCACGTGGCAGTGGTCTATTGTCTGTCAAATCTATAACAATTTAAACATTAGAAACAGATGGGGAAAGCCACAGCTGTGCCAGACCAAACAAAGCTTATTGAAGACAATCTCTTGTGATGCCAAGACTAATATCTTCCATCCAGAGATCATTAATTTCTAGTTCAGTGGAACCACCCAAAGCAAATAATGATTAAGGAATGGAACTTTTGAGAATAATCTCTCTGTGCAATGGAGTGAAATTTACTCATCATCCTCAAAAGCTGCGTCATCAGTCTACTATGTGTAGAGGGAACCAGTAGAATTTGGGTGGGAATGGGAGATGGAATTTATATTTATTGTATTTATTTATTAATTTATCTATTTATATTAAAAAATTTATGTCGCCCCTCCACTCACAACATATTAAAAACACTTAAAAACATTAAAACAGTAGTAATTCAACTTAAAAACAATATAAAACCCTCTCCCCCTCCCTACCGTAACCCAACCCGCCCACCCATCTCTCTCGGGAAATGCCTGGCGGAACAGCCAGGTCTTACATTGTCTACGGAAAGAGGGGATGCTGACAGACAAGCAGCTCTCCGATGGGAGGGAGTTCCACAGACGCGGTGCAGCCACAGAGAACACCCTCCTCATAGTGGACACCCGGGAAACCTAGGGAACCTCGAGGAGGGCGCCTCCAGCCGACCGCAGGGGCCGCTCCAGGACGCAGAGGGTGAGGCAGTCCTGAAGATAGGCAGGGCCCAAGCCATATAGGACTGTAAAGGTCAGCACCAACACCTTGAATTGGGCCCGGAAGCNATAAAAGTCAATAGCAAAAATCCCATTGACTTCGTCGGAGTCAGGATTTCACCCATAATTTGTAATATGATATAATGGGTCCTGATTTTCTAACTATTTACATTACTTAACCACATTCACTCCAGCAAGCTGACTTTGATTTAATTAAATTATTCAATGCACAATACAGTATAAAGACCATTCTGCCATTCTTTAGGTCACTGTTTCTCAACTTTTTAAACTGCACCCTCCCTTTCTCGTGTCCGTGGTGAGGCCCTTCCCTCCTCGCACCACACACACACACACCTTAGTCCTATCCTACTTCCCATACTACTGTTACTTCCCCCTGCTCTTCCTCTTCTTTTCTGACTCTCTCTCCTCCTTGCTACACAATCATCATTTTGAAAATTCTCCCTAACTCCCTTCCCCTCCAGTCACTGATTTATGTGGGTCAGTAAAAGTTTGCACTCATACACCTGGGAGTAGGAATTAACCCTAAAGATTTAGGCTCACCCAACTTGTCCCAAAGTCTTGTTCGTGTTTTATTTTTTTATTTATGTATTTTTTTCACTTTTTTACCCTGCCCTTCTCCACAGACTCAGGGTGGCTTACAACATTAAAACTATAAAATGCAATAAAACACATTAAACTCTCTTAAAACCCCAACATCCCCCCAAGCACCCATTCACCCCATTCTTTATCCCCACCTACTGCCCATCAATCCTTATCCTCAACCCCCCCCCCCCAACTCAATCCTACCCAACCCTACTCCTGCCTCCCAAATCCTGGCCAAAGAAAGGTCTTACATCTCCTCTGGAAAACGAAGAGGCTCGGGCTTAGGTGGACCTCCAAGGGGGGAGTTCCATAATTGTGGGGCAGCAACCGAGAATGCCCCCCTGAATGCCATCATTATCACAACTTCACAGGTAGTTGGTACTCACAAGAGGGCACCCTCGGTCAACCTCAGAGGCCCAAAGGGACATAGGGGAAGAGGAAGTCTTTCAGATACCTGGGTGTCCTGAATGTCCATATCTAGTCCCTACTCTTCCTTTTGTCATATATTTTTTCTACCCTTTTCTCCTCACTGTATATTTCTGTGAGACTGGTAGGAAACTACCAAGTTCAAAGAAAAGGTAAGATCCTGAGTGATGCTTTGAAAACTGGAGAAGTGAAGGTGATTTGATTTGCAGTTTGTATTTAGGGATGCTGCATGAAGGACTGCCATTTTCATGATCCATTCATCAATTTAAAAAAATGAAAACACAGAGTAAGGGGTAAGATAGAAGTCACATGAGATTGTCTTAAGTCTGCAAGCTTACAGGATCTCCATATACTTTGGAATAGACAAAGTGATGCTAAACAGCTGATAAAATGCCTTGAATGTTTCAAGCTTGAATGTAGTTGGTTCTCATTGGGTAAAACCAAACACACAGGCAGCCAGGCAGCTCCCTGGCCCAGCCCAAGGTGGAAAACTGTGGAGGGGCTTCAAAAACAAACTCTGGGCCCATGTTGGCCCAGAGTGACCCACATGGGCAGCCCTTGGCCCGGGATACACCTCAGTGATTTTTCCATGTATTCATCCCAGACCAGCTTCCTACCCACCCTGAACCAGTCCCAGGCCAACATCTGGTGGTGCGACACAAACGAACAGGTGAGTCATAGGTCATAGCAGGCCAGAGTGGTCCACCATCACATCTGTTTTTACTCAATGATGCCTGCTAAATCAAGAATAAGAAATTCAATTTTGCCCTTGCACGTGGCAGTGGTCTATTGTCTGTCAAATCTATAACAATTTAAACATTAGAAACAGATGGGGAAAGCCACAGCTGTGCCAGACCAAACAAAGCTTATTGAAGACAATCTCTTGTGATGCCAAGACTAATATCTTCCATCCAGAGATCATTAATTTCTAGTTCAGTGGAACCACCCAAAGCAAATAATGATTAAGGAATGGAACTTTTGAGAATAATCTCTCTGTGCAATGGAGTGAAATTTACTCATCATCCTCAAAAGCTGCGTCATCAGTCTACTATGTGTAGAGGGAACCAGTAGAATTTGGGTGGGAATGGGAGATGGAATTTATATTTATTGTATTTATTTATTAATTTATCTATTTATATTAAAAAATTTATGTCGCCCCTCCACTCACAACATATTAAAAACACTTAAAAACATTAAAACAGTAGTAATTCAACTTAAAAACAATATAAAACCCTCTCCCCCTCCCTACCGTAACCCAACCCGCCCACCCATCTCTCTCGGGAAATGCCTGGCGGAACAGCCAGGTCTTACATTGTCTACGGAAAGAGGGGATGCTGACAGACAAGCAGCTCTCCGATGGGAGGGAGTTCCACAGACGCGGTGCAGCCACAGAGAACACCCTCCTCATAGTGGACACCCGGGAAACCTAGGGAACCTCGAGGAGGGCGCCTCCAGCCGACCGCAGGGGCCGCTCCAGGACGCAGAGGGTGAGGCAGTCCTGAAGATAGGCAGGGCCCAAGCCATATAGGACTGTAAAGGTCAGCACCAACACCTTGAATTGGGCCCGGAAGC
>QEPC01004011.1:77425-93762 GCA_003113815.1 Sphenodon punctatus
CCGGCGGCAGAGCCCGAAAGCCCCCCGCACCAACAGCGAGGCAGGTGAAAAAGACAACCCCCCAGCAAGCCCCTGTGGCTCAGCTGCTGTCCTTGGGGCTTTAAGCCCAGCTGCTTCCGGGTGGGGGGGGAGGGGACAGGTCAGCCCACGTGGCTGGCCTCTACGTTCCCCCCCCTACCCCCACAACTCACTGTCTCTAGTGCAGTGTCTCAATATCTAGTGCAGTGGTTCCCAGTTTCTGTAACAACAACAAAGATATGCAAACCATATCAAATATTCACCAGGAGTGTGATCCCTTCTACTAAAGGGACCCTGAGCTACAGTTTGGGAACGTCTAATCTAGGGATTGCTAACCGTCACAATTTTATCTTCAGACTCACAGTTTTAGTTTGGGTATTTATTTATTTTAAAGACTAAATTTGGTAGGTTTGTGACTAAAATTTGAAAATCTTAGGCCATTTTTACACAGCCCCCTGTGTGTGTGTGTGTGTGTGTGCGCGCTGGGGCATGCACAGTGGGTGGGCGGGGCATGCATATGGGTGCACATGCATCCCCATGCACCCCCTCACTCATCAACATGCACGGGGCAACCGCTGTTTTTCCTGGCTGCTCTGTGCATGTTGATGAGTGGTGGGTGCGTGGGGATGCATGTTAGGCAGGACAGAGCATGCACCCCCACTTGCCACGCTCATGCCGCATTCTTCACCTGGGTCTCTACCACTCATGAGCACCCAGATTTCTGGGTGCTCGTGAGTGGGTGCATCTTGTGTGAAAAAGGCCTCAGTCTTCATGGTTATAGGGAAAACTGGATAACATGCCTGCAATGCACTCTAAAGGCTCGGTAATGAAAAGAAAAACAGAGGCCTATAAAAATAATCTCAACTTTTACAAACTAGTCTTAACAATAATGGAGGGACTGACTCAGGGTTGTTCAGTCATTGGCCTTGGCAAACCTAATTATCCCTGGTAACTTTAATCATTGTCTCACTAACACCTATAGAGAAAAGGGAAATGCAGAATAAGTAAACAGCTGAAGGGAGCAAGAAGGATTTTTGCTACTATGTAGGAGGGGAAAGAAGCTTAAAACAGAAAGTGTTATCATCATTAAGAAATGAAGGGAGATGTGAAGTCTGTGATTATACTAAAATGTCTGAGATCTTGAAATGCTTTTGTAATTGGTCTTTAACAAAGACTGCAAATTGTGGTGTGATCAATTATACAGCACTGTTATTATAGCTGTTAAAAGCAGGTAAAGAAATATTTGGGAAATATACATCCCAGGGTTTGACTGAAATTGGCTCCTTCACTGGTTATTATTGAAAAGTCATGGAGAACTGTGGGACTGCTGCCAGGAAACTGGAAAAAAAGACTTCATCTTCAGGAAGGGATCACACACTGAGCCTGGCAATTACCACTATTTCTCAGAAAGAAAAATGTCTGGAGCAATTCATAAGCCAACAATGCCAGATCTTCTAATGGAAGCTGAGAGCACTGAAAAACTCTTGTATATGTTCAGCTTTAAACACTGAATTAGTCCCATTCAGGCCATAAACTTATGTGCTTTATAGTCCAGTGTTGCATTAACCCCTGCCATTTGGCCCTGCCCTGGGCTGGTGAGTCACAGCAGGAGGTGTGGTCTGGGGCAAGCTGGTTTGGGAACTATGAGGATCATTCTAATAGAGTAATTGAGCTGTGAGGGATGAGTATGGGATCAGAAACGCGCAAGGTCAAGCCAGGAGATCCAAAGCTAAAAGAGTGGGCTGAATGAGGGAGCTGGAATCAGTAGTCAGGGCAGGGCCAGAGCTGGGCTGGAAAAGAAAGGGTGAAAAAATAAAAATAAACAATTAGGGGGACGTGGGCCTTCTTGTTCCCTTCCACCACTACTCAGAAAAATCTAAACAGGGATGTTCCCAGCTCAGTTGAGTGGCACGTGGTCAGGGGAGATGCAGGGAGCAACCAGGAGTCCTCCAGAGCAGAGGTACAGCAGCCTGGCTGGTGAGATGAGTCAGCCTGGGGCACACAGAGCCACGGGTGCTGGGACTGGCATCCTGGGGAGTCTCCAGGTGTTGTGGGGCATCACAGGGCATCCTGGGATGTTCAGTATTACTCACATTTTGGGGCACCAGGTAACCAGTGGAGGCCGGGTACCCTGCTGGGAGAGCTCAAGTGCTCACTGCTGCAGCTGTAATTTAGACTCAAACTACAAAACCCACAAACATTGGCAGTGAAAACAGAATAGAAATCAGAAATACAAAATCCCAGACACACACATTTCTACCCCTAATTTTTAGACACATAAATGAAAGTTAAGGACATGACTGCCAGTGAAAGTCAGTATTCTAGAGAGGTGTTTGTGGCATTGATCCTATGCAAGAGATGGAGACAAATTAGTCTGGAAGATATCTTTTATTGAACCAACTTCTGTTGAGTGTATATAGTCTATAGTTTTGACTTTTTATGTGCCCGAAAAAGGGATCCCTGTGGCCTGAAACCCTGCACAGCCTCACCAACCAAAGTCAATCCAATAATAGATATAATCTGAACTACTTTGTTGCCATTGAACGTCAGCGGGAGATAAATTCCAGCTCGACTAACTTCCATCTTTTGCTTTTGATAATCCCTTCCTTTACTTCAGTTCCTTTACTTCACTATCTCAATTACCTATAGCCACTGAAAACAAGAGGAAGGAAAGCATATGAAAACATCAGGAGTACTGCTGCATTAGCAGGGGGTAAACAAGTTGGCTGGATGGAATAACTCTCTTTCATGCTTTGCTCCTAAGAATATGAGACTGATTAAAATTCCATTTTTATTGGGGGGTAACAATTTCTTTCATTTCTGATGTTTGCCTGCTGTGGAATATCTGCATAGTCTTCCAAAAGACTTCTCATTGTAGACTATTTTCTGTGGTGCTAAGACATAAGCAAGGAATGAGATGCCCAAATGTCATTGACTTTCCGTGAGAGAGAATCTTTATGTCTTTGAAAAACACAACCATAATGGCTTTGTCTACATTAAAGCCTTAGCCATGTTTGTGAGCTTAGTTTCTGAAAATTATTTTTTTAAATGCACAAAGTCATGAAGATATAAAGGGCTAACTCAAATACCCTGTCATATATGCTACGAGGATACAGAAAAATAATGAGTATTTCCAGTCAAGAAATACATACATTTACTTTGTTTATCATTTGATTATTCCCCCCTCATTGTATTTCAGTGTTTGAAATGTTAATGACCTTTCCCCCTACCACTTCCTCCTAAATAACTGCTATCACATCTATCTATCTATCTATCTATCTATCTATGATAGCAGCTATTTAGGAGGAAGGGTTAGGGGAAAAGGCTCCTGCACCAACTCCTGGGCAGGAAAGGGTTACTAACTGCTGCAGCTTCGTGTCTCCATGGTGTCCAGGGCTGTATGTCATGGCAGAAGGTGGGCAGCTGGCCAGGGTTTGGAGTAGGGAGTGTTGCCAGTTGTTGGGGAGGGAAAACGGCCGCCTGTATGAATTGTTTGCATGGCTGATCCATGGTGGAACGAGTGCATGGAGTCTGCCTGAGTGGGTGCAATGGCCAGCCAGGGATCTGTCCGTTAGAATCCCTCCTCACTCATTCCACATGTGTGGCTGTTCCACAGCCATGCCACTCAACAGACATGCCCCCCCCCCCAAACCTTGCTTGTTTAAAACACCCTACGGCCTGTCACTTCTTCCTACATAAAATTGCTAAAATCTGGCACTTCCTCACTGCTTCCAACTGCCAAAATCCTAGTCTATGCTCTAATCATCTCTTGCCTTGACTACTACAACCTGTTCCTTGCTGGCCTCCTCCACACATTTTTGTTCAGCACTCAGCTGCCAAGATCACCCACCTCATCCACCATTTAGATAATGCTTAACCCCTTTTCTGCTCTCTCCACTAGTTCTCTCTCTCCCTTCACCTTCAGCACAGCACAAATGCCTTGTCTTCACACTCCTGAGATGCTACTACCCTCACCCACCCCTGTGTCTCCTGTTCCCTGAACCATCTTCCACCCTTCTCCCATGCAACCCCCTGTAGTTTCTTGCATTGACAGGTTTAAGGGTTGCTGCAGTACACAAATGATGAACGAGGTAGACACCACACTCTTGGGATTAGGTCACTGAGCTTCTGTTGCTTAAAGACTTGAACAGGGATGATGGATCCCAGTTTTTACCTGTCCAGGAGAACCAGCAACAAAGACCCTTCCATGATGGGCAGCCAACGACAGCCAGCTATGGCAGCCAGCCATTGCGGACCCGATCTGGACTGTGTCTGCTGGGCCATAGCAGACATGGTAGCCCACTGTGGCCCGATCAGGTGGATTTTAGCACGGGCTGTGACCTGGACATAGTCCAGGGGCGAAAGCCTAGTCTAGCCACCAATATGGCCCTTGTCAATCCCGGCCCAACATCTGGCAGTGGCTGAACAAATGTGGAAATGAGGTCGGGTGCAAAGTGGGTCAAAGCGGGCCACAGTAGCCCAACATCATGTCTGTTTTTACCCTATTTCAATTTGCTACAATGGCATAAAATTGATATAATTCCAATGATCTCGACAGAGCTGTGTTAATGCTAGCTGCTGATCTGGGCCCTGATTTTTGTTGTTGTTGTTGTGCTTTATATTTCTTGCTCACTTTTTATTACAGCTGGTTAAATTTTGATTAAATGTAAGTGCTGTGCCTGCTGTTGCATTATTACATTATCTGGCAACTGTATCTTTGACACATGTGCTATAAAAATCAATACTAAAAAAATCCATGGGGGCGGGAAAGCAATTTCTATTACTCATTCATGTATTTATGTGTTCCCTCATTTTGAAGTGTTGCAAAAAATTGCCCTTAGAAACTCAACCCTAGGCTATCTTCAGCAGTTTATGTGCATTAAAATATTGTCATTATCTTAACCCTCTGGGCTATGCCATAATAGCCTTTTTGTTTTTTTGCCCTTTATTCACATATTATATACATGCATAGCTATATGTACAGTATATCCCATTGCAGATGAAGCTTTATAACTCTTTTCTGTTCATGCTGTGTTTAAGACTGACATGTGAACACAAGCATAATTGTCCTTGGTTTCATAAAGACTCCTTGACTTACTTTGATTATATTATTTTTAGCCCAGAGGGTTAAGCATCTGTGAAGGTAAAGAAAATATTGATATTTATGGTCACATTGATATTTATGGTCATTTTTAAATGGCACCACCAGATGGGAGGTGCATGGGTCTGCCAGCGTGTGCGCGGTGGGTAGGTGGGGCATGCACTCGACCAAACACGCATCCCCGCTCAACCCCCCCACTCATCCCCACGCATGGAGCAACCTCCATTTTCCAGGGTGGCTTCATGTGTGGGGATGAGTGGTGGGTGAGTGGGAATGCGTGTTACGTGGGAGCGCGTATGCACCCCCACTCACCATGTGCGCCCGCGTCGTATCCTTCACATGGGCCTCTCCCACTCATGAACGTGCATGAGTGGGAGAGGCGCATGTAAAAAGGGCCAATATGTTTTGTGTAATTTAGAAAATGTAGAGAGATGTGAAAATGCCACCAACTGTCTTTGCATAGAGTAACAAGAGGAATTTGTACCAAACAGCTGCATCTTAGGTATTCCTCTACCAAAGAGATATGCACAGATTCAGGAAATAAGAAGTAACAATAAAGATGTTTCTGCCTCCATCAGTAGATTTTTATTTCATACTATGTGTTTGAAAAACTGTGGAGGAGTGGACACTTACTTTCATTTTCACTGGCTTCCTTGCCCCAATATATACCTCTTTTGGGGACAAGGTCTGCAAAATCGTCTGGGATATAATAGGTTTGGTTACAGTGACAGATTTAATGGCTCTTCCCTAACAGTATCACTAGCTATTAGACCTGGCTGGCTCAAAAGCCACATAAACCAGTCGGTGTTATCCACTAACTAAAGACCATCAAGGAATGCTGTGAGGTGTGAGGTCTGGCCAAGACTGACTGCAATTACCAACAGCTGATAACTGTTAATGCTAAATAGTTGTTTAGAGCTACAGTGTGTCCCAGGGGAACATCATGACTGGCACTACTTTGAACAGGCAAACAAGTCTGTAAAGTGTTGAAGGCCATAAGGAAAAAAACACCATTTTCAGCTCACAAGCCATAGCCTGAGCATCACTGCTTTATGGATGGATGGAAGTATCTCCAAAACAAAGCTGTTAGCACATGAGTCAAATTATTTAGGATCCTATGTGTAATGTTCTATTAAAGATGTCTGAATTTGAGACTAGACTGGTGTCTAGCACACAAAAGATTATAATGCTTTCTTGAAGAGACCATCCAACATTGCTTACTAGGGATGGGAATTTCAGTTTCGGATAGAACCAAAAGTATCCGATAATAGCCATCTTGGATTAATCCAAAATGTTGGCTCTTTTTCAGTATCAGTTGTTTCGGATCTTTTTGGAAAACTGTAGTGTTAAAAATCTGAAACAATCTGAATCAATGCAAAAGATCTGAAACAACCAATACTAAAACGAGAACAGAAATATATGAGAACTGAAACCGAAAGTAACCAAAACCGAAATTTGAGTCCCACCTCTATTGCTTACTGCATAGAGAACTAAAAGACAACAGTGGCCTACATAGTGGCCTATACAGTGGCCTACACAGTGGCGTAGCAAGGCTGTGCTGGGCCCGGGCTCATGTCCCAGTTATGGACCCCCTAAGGGCAGAAGGGGTGGGGTATTCTTAAGAGGTGGCACTCCCAAGGTTTTCAGTCTCCCCCTGCAAAGGCTGTCGTGCTTCCAGTGAGCCCCTCACCTGCAAAGTGGCAGCAACACCACCAGGAAGGAAATTTTAAGGGTCAATAGGACCCTTAAAGGGTCAATAGGCACTCCACCGCTGCCCACTCTGAAAACTTCCTCCTTGACAGGGTCCTTTGCAAGTGGTCTGAGTGCTGCTAGGAAATATTCAGAATATGTGAGAATGAACATTGGCCCCACTCCTTCCTCCGCCCACTCTGAACATTTCTTGGCAGCACTCAGGCTGATTGCAGAGGACCCCTCTAGAGTCCAATGCCCTGGCTCAACTAAGTCTCCTTGCTTCATGGTAGGTACACCCCAGGGCCTACTAAGGATGGGCAAACGCGGTTCGGAAGTTCGGAGTTCGGACCAAACTCAGTCTGTTTGGTTGACCGAACCGAACTTCTGAACCGAACTCGAATTTCAAACTGAACCGAACCGAATTTCCGAACTGCATCCTGTTCATCCATCCTTAGTGGCAACACATACCAAAAAACCTGGTTTTGAATGGCCAAATTTGGTTCGGAAGTTCAGAATTCGACCGAACTTGGTCTGTTCGGTCGACTGAACTGAACTTCCAAACCGAACTCAAATTTCAAACCAAACTGAACCGAACCGAATTTCCAAACTAGAATTTCAAACCGAACCGAAATTAAATTCCAAACTCTGTTCTGATTGCCCATCCCTAGGGCCTACACGTTTTGATGCTTTGGAGGGAACTCTATCTTGTCTTGATCTTGAAATACAGTGTGCTGATTTCAGAACTCTGCATACTCTCTTGTTGTTTCACTCTGTCTTATGAGTGATACCACAGTACAATGGTTCCTAAAAAAAACAACCAATAAAATGGATACATTTTTATTCTTAGTGTTTCCTTTGGGAGGCAGAAACATATTTGGGTATACACTTCTCTAATATTTGGGAATATTGTGCTCTGGGATTTTCTTTAAGGTCCATCTCTCTTAAGTATAGCAAACGGTAGTGTTGGCCAAGTGCTCTCTTTTTACGGTTACTCAAATGTACATGCTATTGTGAAGTCCAAGGGGGAGGAAAAATAGCTGACAAAGTTTTGTTAAAAATATAGGCAAACCTTAATAGAAACTGACATTATTGTTTCAATAACCTCTTCCCAGTAACGTTCCCACAGTGGTTTACAAATAGAGTTTATACCCACATTTACAGTTTATCATATAGAAACATTCCATAGGGCTGCAGTTTTGGATGGAGAAAAAAGAAACCTGTCTACAGTGTTCAGTTAGCCTTCAGGCACCAATCCTTTCAAGCTTAAATAGGAGAGAAATGTATCTCCTAGCAACGCTCATTCTTGATCAGATTCCAGTCCAACGGTGTAAGGTCCAAGAGGCCCATAGAGATTAGGGCTGAAGTTTTCTTTACATCCTATTTATAAACAGGGAGACTTTGGGGTTTGAGAAATGAGCCTACGATAGTAATTCTGGGACAGCAGAGATGTCAAATCTCTACAAAGCTATTAGCTGGATTAGTCTGTTGTCCTGTGAGTTAACAAATAAATTGCTTGTAAGAATCCATTTTGGGACAGGCTCAGTTTGGGGGAGATTACTTCTCAAAAAATATTTACATCGGGGGCTCTTAGCTGGTGCTCCAGCTTGGGTGACTGACGGGTCATTTTGGTAACATGTTAGTATTTCATTTTCATATATATACACACACACAGTCGTTCTAACTTACTTCTAGAAGAATAAATCTAAGGAGCCAGAAGCTGATCTCAGTTGGCAACTGCAAGTCTGAATGACTCCACTGAAAACAATTAAATTGCTCGAGTTTTATACCACTGTAATAAAAGCAAAATCTACTGTGTGAAATGGATGGTTGTTACAGTACATATAATACACTTCTTATCTAATGGTGAAAATATTGGTATTTTAAACTAGCCTTACAATTTTCCATTTCTTTAGGAAAGGTATTCTCAGCTACTTGCTTGACTTGAAGAGCGTGCTCACAGTGGTTCACAATTGCTCAAAAATCAGCAAAAGGCTTTCAGCTGTTAGGACCCAGAGAGTGTCTCATGGAAAGAATGAAGAAGCACCTTAATTCCTACTATCTGCTGTTGCCTCAGTCTGCTCCCCTGATAATCTAAGACAATTTTACAACCCTGCTTCCTGCTTATCCAGTGTTCAGCTCTGACATTTGGGAAGCACTGCTTCAAGAAGTGACTCCCTGGGTCCCTCCCTACATGTCAAAAGGGTTCCAGTGGAGATGGTGGGCCAAGTAAAGAACTTGGGCATAATTTTCAACCATGCTCTGCCCACAAAAAATGAGGTATCAGATGTGGTTCAGAGATACTTTTTTCAGCTATGCAATTTTAGCTTATTTATCCCAGGCTGACCTTGCCACAGTCACTCATGACCTGGTGAGGGGTGACCATGCAGATCAATTATTGTAATTCCCTGTTCTGTGGGCTTCCAGCAGTGCTTCTTCATCGCTTGCAGCTTGTTCAGAATGCAGCAGCATGGCTGCTTACTGGTTAACATAATTGCTGACTTAGTTACTTACTTACTGGCTGCTTACTGCCATCGAGATTCCCCATTAAGTCAAGGGCAAAAGGTCCTTTGCTATGGTGGGCTGAAGCCACTCAGCGTGGAAATTGCTCCCTCCAAATATCCATATCAGCTCCTCCCTCCTCACCTTTATAAAGCACCTGAAGCAAGGGCAGAGCTACCATAGGGACAGGCAGGACATTTGTCCCAGGGCCCATCCCTAGGTAGCTAAGCCACCTGGCCCCGGCCACCTGTACCTGAGGTTTTCTTATTTTTTTTATTATTATTTTTAAATAAACCCGGCCGGTCTGCCTGCCCCCCCCCCGCTGCTCCCGCCCTCCGCTGCTGCCTGATAAATGGGTCCCCCTTGATGCCAGCGCAATGTGCTTGCTGCCCCCCCATTAGTCAGCTGTGGGCTTGACATCACGCTTGACCCGCCCCCCATAGCCATGTATGGCTATGGGGTGGCAGGTCAAGCGTGCAAGACCTCCAAATGCCAGAGATCCAGAGTTACTTCCAGGTCTCTGCCATGTGCAGGGCTCCTGCGCGTGCTTCATGGGAAATTGGGGCCTTGGGGGGGCTACATGGGCCATTGGGGGAGCTGGTCTGGGCCTGGGGACTGCGGTGGGCAGTTTTGAGATCTTCGATTCTTCTCGCGTGGGAGGGGCGGGCAGTGACTGCTGCATGTGGCCATGAGGAGGGTCCGGTCCAATCTCACCCCCCCACCCCACAAGCTGAGGTGAGTCTTTGCGCTGGTCTCCCGGGGAAGCTGCCCCTGCAGCAGCCACAGCTGCCAGTTCCCTCTTGCCGGGGAGTAGGGATGGGCGAACGTGGTTAAGAAATTCGGAGTTCGGCCCAAATTCGGTCTGTTCAGATGACCGAACCCGAACCCACCAAACTGAACCTGATTCCAAACTCCAAAACGACCGAACAGTTCGGTCAGTTCAGATCGTGTTCGGATGGTTCGGGCGGGAGAAACATGACCACAGCCAGTTGGTGACCCACTGCCTGACACAGGCAGGCAGAGGGAGCGGGGAGGTCAGCTGAGGAGCAGACGTCCAGGCACCAGGGGTGGAGAGGCTTGGAGTAGCAGCCAGCCTGCCCAATCACCAACCCTTTTCTCCTCAGACCACTGGCTTCACAGTCTGCGACTGGCCACGGGCTAGGCTGAATGGAGCCAATGGGGCTTGCGGTGAGGCGAGTGCAGCAAGTAGCAAAACTCATTGCCCTCCCCCTTGCCAACAACTTCTGAGCTAATCACTGTTCCTGAACAACAGGTGTTTCAGAAGGCTCCCTCTCCCAGCAGTTTTGTTCTCCTCAATCCATTACAATCTTCCTCCTATTTCACCCATCCAACCCATCTACCTCCATATTATCATTTATTTAGCTTGGATTAGATAGATTTAGGTGTTATTTTTTGTTTTTACCCCTCCCTGTGTTCCCTGTGTTCAATCTTCCTTCCTTCCTCCTGCCCCCCATTGAATCCTTTCCCTCTCCTTCTATTTATATTCCATCCCTGATTTCCTTCCCCTGTTTTTTTGGATTGATTTAGGTTTCATTTCAGTTTTGTACCCCTCTCTGTGTTCTTTGTGTTTTCCCCCATCCCAGATAGATAGATAGATAGATAGATAGAGACAGTGTTTAGAGATTTAGAAGTGTTTGTAAGAGTAGGCCTTTGTACTTATTAGATAATCCATTTAGTTCATAGCATTTAGAATACTAGTTATAGCAGTTAGATTTAGTGTGTTTCCCGTAGGGGAGGCAATGGGGCACGTGCCAGAGGAGGAAGGGGCCATGCCATGGGAGTGGCAGCAGGCAGCAGCAGTAGTCCGAGCACATCACCACACCCCAAACTCAGCAGGCCTTTTAGGGCAACAGGCTTCAGTGGCTCAACGTCGCCTCCTGGCAGAGCCCTTCTCCACTGCCAAGCAGGGCACTGGAAGGCCTGCAGGACTTGAAGATGCATCTGTCTCTGCTGCAGCTGGTGCTGGAGCAGGTGCTGCTGTTTCCTATGTTCCTACAGGACCAACAATGTCTCCCACTGTCGAGGCGATCCCCAGCAGTCCAGAGCTGGTGGATCCCACTCTGGCTGCTAGAGGCACAGCCCAATCCCTGGGCAATGGCAGTAGGGAGAGGAGAAGCAGCAGCAGCACTAGCATCTATAGAGGGGGGCACAGGGAGAGTGTCAGCAGCATGGCAAACATGGGCAGTCTAGCCTCAGGGTCCCAGTACTCCCCTTCATGGGACATCACCATGATTGGGGACAATGAGGAAGAACTTGACACTAGAGGTGATGTCTGTAACTGAGGTGATGTCTGAGCCTCCTCCCAGAGCTGTGTCACCAGTGCCACCAAGTTCTCCCCCTCACAGCAGTGCTGGCAGTAGTGCATCACCCGGGGCAGGCCAGAAGACAAGGGGGGGGGAATCCTCTGTCTGGGAACATTTTTAGCTGGTGCGGGCAGATGATCCCAGAGAGGTGCAGTGCACGCTGTGCAGTAAGCTAGTGAAGCATGGGCAGGTGCTCGCCAACCTTGGGACAACTTCAATGATGAGCCACCTGAAGTCATGCCACAGTGCTCTGATGCTAAGTGGGAAGGCAGGGGAAGAGGATGCCAGCAGGTTCTCGACTTCAGCGGCCAGTCACCTGCCTCCTTCAGTGGGCAAGCATCCTGCACCAACTGCTACCTCTACCAGCAGGAGCAGGGGGGAAGAACAGCAGGAGGAGCCTTGCCAGCAGCATCAGTCCACTATGGAGGAGCTGGGGTGGGGGCAGCTGCCAAGGCCATCAGCTGTTGGAGGGCAGCATGGCTTCTTTCAAGAGAAAGGCAAGCACCTGTTGGCCAAGATGATTGCGCTGGATGGGCAGCCCCTCTCAATAATAGAGGACAAGGGCTTCCAGCGGCTGTTTGGATTCCTGGCCCCACAGCTTAAGCTTCCTTCCTGCTCCACCCTGAGTCAGACTGTGGTGCCACAGCTGTACAGGGCTTTGAAGGAGTGGGTGAGGGAGCAGCTGGCAGGGGCTGGGGGGGGGACAACAGACCTGTAGTCAAGTAGGATTGCACAGCATGTCTACCTGGCAGTGACTGCACACTGGAGGCAGGACCCAGAGGCAGCACTTGGCAGTGATAGGAGGGGTACTGAAGCAGGGTATAGGTGGGCCCTACTTCAGGCACAAGTAATGTACAGTTCCCACACCACAAGGAACCTCGAGGCAGCCCTGACCACCATGGTGAGGGTCATGCCAGGCATGGCCTTCACCAAGCGGTGTGTGGTCACGGACAACACTTCCAATATACTGAAGGCAGTTAGTGATGGGGGCTTCACTACCATCCCTTGCGCCACACACCCCCTCCATCTTGTGGTCAGGGACTCTCTGGGCTTGGGGGATAAGGGGTTTGGGGCAGGCACCCTTTGCTCCCTGGTCAACCAGGGGAGGAAGCTGGTGGGGTTCTTCAACAGGACCGTGAAGGGCAGCGAGCTCCTCTGGGAAAAGCAGGCCAATCAAGGGTCCCCGGTGCACCAGCTGGTCCAAGATGTCTCCACCAGGTGGAATTCCACCTTCCTGATGCTCGAGCAGCTTCTTGAGCAGAAAACCACCATGCATCAAGTGGAACTGGAAACAGACATCGAGGCACCTCCAGGGTACAATAGGGAGGAATGGGAGATCCTTGCTCACACGGTCTTTGTCCTGAGACCATTCCTGGTCATGATGGAGACCATGAGCAGCTCCACTGCCACCCTCAGCCAGGTGAACCCTCTGGTCCATAGTCTCCACAGGAGACTGGACGAGATTCTTGGGGGGTGGGATTGGGGCCCTGCAGACAGGAAGTTGTCCGATGAGGCACTTGACCTGGCGCGGAAGCTGAAGGCAGGGCTGAGTGCGTGCTTTGATGAGTTCCTGTGCCGGGAGGAACATGTCCTGGCAACCATGCTTGATCGCAGGATCAAGGACAGCATGACACACGAGACAGATGTCTATGGCCTCCGGAAGGGTGACCTGGTGAAGAAGGTCAAGCAGGCAGAGCGGACTATGCAACAGGATGCCCCTGTGGATGGCGGGAGTGGGAGCAGTGACACCTTCCAGCCATCTGGGTCTATCCCTGCCCCTAGCCCTAGCAGTAGCAGCAGCACCAGCAGCAGGATGAGCAGCAGCAGCAGGACCCCTATTGCCTGCAGATCCTCCTGTGTTCAGGCCAGTCTGGGGAGCATGGGGCCCAGCACAAAAGGGCAAGCAGTGTGGCTGAGGGCAGTGGGGCAGGTGGTGCCCACCTAGAGCTACCAGAGGGAGTATGATGGCTCCTCAGCAGCAGTGGAGACCTACCTGGAGGAGGAGGCATGCATTGATCCCTGCAGCAATCCCTTGGCCTATTGGTTCAGGAAGGCCAACATGTGGCCAGTCCTGTCCAAAGTGGTCAAGGGTATTCTGTCCTGCCCACCAACCAGAGTCCCTAGAGAGCAGGTGTTCTCTGTGGCGGGGGACATTTGCTCCCAAATGGGGGCCAAGTTGGTGGAGCAATTGTTCTTCTTGAAGGTCAACCTTCCGCTGCTGGAATTCTCCGAGATGCTCCTGGGCAATGAGTGATGGTGCAGTGGCACACGCCATCCCATGCCAGGGGCAGTCTTGGGACAGGGTTCCTCCTCCTCCTCAATCTGGGCTAGGGTTACTGCTCCTGTGCTGCTGAGGTGCTGTCCCTCCCTCCCAATGCCTGGCACCCACCCTGCCTTCTCCCCCCCCCTCATACTAGATGGCCTCAGCCAGCTTATCTGACTGAACTCATGACGGAGGGTGGCATTGGGAAACAAACTGTAAGACTGCCAGCCGGCCTATGGCTACACGATCTCGGCCTGCTTATGTGACACTGACTGGCTCTCGCTCTCTCTCGCGGCACAGTCTTTGCTAGCCTATCTAAGTGCCCTGCTACCAGTGTCCCAGCCTGCCTGCCCTACTGCCTCTTATGCCATGCTGCCGGTCTGCCCACCCAGCTTGCCGCCAAGTTCAAAGCATGCCTCAGTCAACCTTCCTGCCTCCCATGCCAAGGTGCCTGTCTGCCCACCCAGGTTGCCTAGCTCAAAGCCTGCCCAAGCCCACCTGCCCTCATACCACGCTGTCTGCCTGTCTGCCCACCCAGGTTGCAAAGCTCAACCCCTGCCTCAGTCTGCCTGACTGCCGCTCATGCCTCGCTGCCTGCCTGCCCTGGAAACCAATGTCTGCTGCTGCTGCCAATGGCCCCCAGGCCTATATGCTGTCTCTTCCAAGGGTTCTGTACCCTGGCAACCCACTGTCTGCTGCTGCCAATGGCCCCCAGGCCTATATGCCTTCTGTGTCAAGGGTTTTGTACCCTGGAAACCAATGTCTGATGCTCCCAATGGCCCCCAGGCCTATATGCTGTCTGTGCCAAGGGTTCTCTACCCTGGCAACCAATGTCTGGTGATGCTGGTGCCAATGCCCCCAAGGACTATATGCTGTCTGTGCCAAGTGTTTTGTACCATGACAACCAATGTGTGGTGATGCTGGTGCCAATGGCCCCCAGGCCTATATTTATTTATTTATTTGTTTATTTATTTATTTATTAAATTTTTACCCCATCCTGCCTGAACACAGCTCGGGCAGCTTCCAACAACAAATACAATTTAAAACAATCCAAACACTTAAAATACCATATAAACGTTAAAATGACATATAAACAGGACCTGGGATATAAATTACTTGGGATAGGGGAATAAAACTCAACTACTCACCCCCCTCCCCAAAGACCCAGGCAAACAACCAGGTATTGCATTTTCATCAAAATACTAATAGGCTTTGGGCCAGGTGGGCCTCCTCCAGCAGGGAGTTCCAGAGACGTGGCCTGGCCACCAAGAATGCCCTCTCCATTGTGGTCCCTCACTTAATGCGGGGGACCTCCAAGAAGGCACCCCTGGCAGGCCGAAGGAGTAGCTCCGGGGTGCGGAGGGCGAAGCGGTGCCTGAGGTGTGAGGGGCCGAGACCATGCAGGACTTTTTAAATCAATACCAACACCTTGAATCTGGCGCTCGGTACGCTATCGGAAACCAGTGCAGAGCCTGGACCACCGGTGTTATGTGCTCCCGGCAACCCGTCCCCGAAAGGAGACAGGCCGCTGCATTCTGCACTAGCTGCAGCCTCTGAAACAAACACAAGGGAAGCCCCACATAGAGCGTGTTGCAATAGTCCAGCCTCGAGGTGACGAAGGCATGGATGAGGGAGGTCAGGTCCAGGCTGGAGACAAACGGACGCAGCCTCTGCACCAGATATAACTGGCGAAAGGCAGCCTTTGCGACTGCCTCCACCTGCCGCTCCAGGCAGAGGTCCTTGTCCAGCTCCACCCCCAGACTCCGGACCTGTTGAGCTATAGGAGGGCGAACCCCCCCAATAAGGGGGGTCGACACCTCCTTCGCTCTCCCCACCAACATCACCTCCGTCTTATCAGGGTTGAGCTTCAGTCTGCTCTGCCACATCCATTCCACCACGGCCTCCAAACACTGGGATAGCACCAAGATAGCAGGGTCTGGGTCCGCTGAAAAAGAGAGGTACAGCTAAGTATCATCAGCATATTGGTGACAACGCACCCCAAACCCCCTCACGACCTCCCCCAGGGGCTGCATATAAACATTAAATAATAATGGAGACAGAATGGAACCCTGAAGAATGCTGCATGATAAGGCGCGGGGCCAAGATGTCTCCTCCCCCAGCACCACCCGCTGGCTTCTCCCCGAGTGGAATGAACGGAACCATTCAAGAACAGTCCCATCCAGAACCCCCAGGTCACGCAGCCGTCTCAACAACATTCCATGGTCCATGGTGTCAAAAGTGGCTGAGAGATCTAGCAGGATGAGAAATGTTGAACATCCTGCATCCATCTCCTGGCGGAGATCATCGACCAAGGCCACCAACGCCGTTTCGGTGCCATAGCCAGGGCAGAACCCATATTGAAATGGGTCTAGGAAACCAATGCTATCTAGATGTGCCTGGAGCTGGAGTGCCACTGCCCATTCAATAACCTTCCCTAAAA
>QEPC01004011.1:95689-119140 GCA_003113815.1 Sphenodon punctatus
TGCTCTGCCACATCCATTCCACCACGGCCTCCAAACACTGGGATAGCACCAAGATAGCAGGGTCTGGGTCCGCTGAAAAAGAGAGGTACAGCTAAGTATCATCAGCATATTGGTGACAACGCACCCCAAACCCCCTCACGACCTCCCCCAGGGGCTGCATATAAACATTAAATAATAATGGAGACAGAATGGAACCCTGAAGAATGCTGCATGATAAGGCGCGGGGCCAAGATGTCTCCTCCCCCAGCACCACCCGCTGGCTTCTCCCCGAGTGGAATGAACGGAACCATTCAAGAACAGTCCCATCCAGAACCCCCAGGTCACGCAGCCGTCTCAACAACATTCCATGGTCCATGGTGTCAAAAGTGGCTGAGAGATCTAGCAGGATGAGAAATGTTGAACATCCTGCATCCATCTCCTGGCGGAGATCATCGACCAAGGCCACCAACGCCGTTTCGGTGCCATAGCCAGGGCAGAACCCATATTGAAATGGGTCTAGGAAACCAATGCTATCTAGATGTGCCTGGAGCTGGAGTGCCACTGCCCATTCAATAACCTTCCCTAAAAAGGGAAGGTTAGAGACAGGTCGGTAACTGGTGAGGGCGTCCAAGTCCAATTGTGGTTTTTTCAACGGGGTGCACCACAGCCTCCTTGAGACTGGGTGACAGCCTCACCCGCTGCATGGATGCATTCACTACCCTTGCCAGCACCGTCCCCAACATCTCCCTGGAGGCTTTCACCAGCCAGGACGAGCATGGATCGAGTTTACAACAAGTGGCCCTCACAGACCCCAGGACATCTGCCGCCTTGGCCGGAGTCACTTCCTGAAACTCCCATCACAAAGATGGACCAGATGGGGCCTCCATCACCTTGCACTCTCTACCTACTGCCCCTAATCTGGCTGCAAAGTCGCTCTGAATCTGAGCGATCTTGTCCGCGAAGTAGCTGACAAATTCCTCACAGCGGGCCTGGGACACGTCCCCGTCCAGGTGGAGCGAGGCCAGACTAAACAACCCCCGCACCACCCAAAACAGCTCCACCGGGTGGGACTTTGCGGCTGCTATGAGGACAGCAAGGAACTCCTTCATTGCCATCCTCACAGCCTCAACATAGGACCACAAATGGGCCCTATGGAGAAGTCGGTCAGCGTCAGAGTGAGTACGCTGCCAGTGTCGCTCCAGCCTCCTGCTTGCTTGCTTCATACACCGCAGCCCCTCGGTAAACCAAAGGGCCCTGCAGTGATGAAACCGAGGCAGAGGGTGTCTCGGAGCCACCCTGTCGATGGCCTCTCCCAGCAAGATATTCCAAGACTGGACCAGCTCATCGACAGAGTGACCATCCAGGATCAAAGTTAACTCCCGCAGGACTTCCTGGAACCATTGAGGTTCCATCAGCTGCTGAGGGCGGACCATCCTAACTGGTCCTTCCTCCTTCTGAGGGATGTGTGTGGAGAGACTGGCTGTGCCAAGGGTTCTGAACCCTGGCAACCAATGTCTGGTGATGCTAGTGCCAATGGCCCCCAGGCCTATATGCTGTCTGTGCCATGGCATCAAGAAACAGCCACTCCAGGCCCAGGACCCACCATCACGGTTCTGGGGCCTACGTTACTGGCAGGGAGGGCTGTGTCCAAAATCTAGAAGCTGCCACTCTAGCTCCAGCCCAGGACCCACCCTCAGGGTTCTAGTGCCATGTCATTCTGCTCTTGGGGCGCTGTCGTTCCACCTTTTCTTTACGCAACCTGCTGTTCATGGTGAGAGAGAGAGACAGAGAGAGAGAAAGAGAAATAAGATAAAGAGAGAAAGGCTCCCCACTGCTAGAAGGAGAGACAGACATGATCCCACCCATGCTGTCACATGCACTATATGACCAGAGAGAGAGAGAGAGAAAGGGGGGCTCCCTGCTAGAATGAGAGAGATGGGGGTGGAGGGTGGAGAGGTAGGTGTATCCAGCTCAAGCTGCCACCTGCCACCAGGAAGAACTCCCATCTCTGCTCATGTGCCCAATCGATGCCCATTGCCCACATTCAGCAGCAAACCTACCAGAATTAGATGGAATATATCAATATAACACAACGTATTATATGTGCCTGCCTGCCTGTGTGCATTCCTATACCTGCTGCTACCACCTATCGCTTGATTGAATGAAGTGTGCCAACCATGCACTAATTCTAGGGACATAATTATTATTAAACTCACATAGGCTGTCATTCCATTGTATCTGAATCAGTCATGCCCGCCCATCCCAGGAACCATCAATGAGATTCTGGGACTGTCATTCCAGTCACTGGGGGGATGCATTCAATTCCACTGCATCCAGAAGCTTGGTGCCCGCACGCCAGCCTGCACACACACCCCAACAGCCTACTCCTCTGCACCCACCTGTGGATGCCTGCTGAAGCTGCTGGAAATAAAAACCCCTCCGACCACCAGCTCCTGCCGCCTGCTGCCCACTGCCAAGGAGCCTGTCTCTTTTTCTGTCTGGCACACACACACAGACACAAGCCCTGCCCCTCCTAGGGGGATGTCTGCAAGTTGAGACCCTGCTGGTGCCTCGCACATCTTTGGGTTAATACCTTAACTAAGCTATATGTGGAGCCAGCCAGTTGCTGCTGGCAGGGATCACCAAGCTGTATGAAATTCTGCCACCTGCCAGCCAGAACTTCAGCACATGAGGATAAAAGATTGGAAAGGTCAAACGAAGCTCGTAACAACAAATATCACAGCTTTTATTAAAACTATTTTAAAAATAACAACAACAAAACAACAACAACATTGTAAAACCAAAACCAAACTCTGAAAGGAAACTTAAGGGGTACTACTATTAGTCTTTGGGCCTGTCCCCCGGACCTTGGGGAAAAGGCAAAAGGCGGCAGGGTGCAGCACAGGACTGAGGGTCGGCCACCCTGTGCTCTGCCATTTCATAGCCATGGGCCAAGGCGAACTCCATGGCCCCTTCCACATCTGCATGCCACCGGGAGACCGCCTTTTGGTAGAGTTCCAGTCTCTCCATCTTGGCAGAGATGTACTGGGAGTATGCCTCCACCTGCTTTTTCTCCACCTTGAGAGCCTGCAACTTTTCCACCAGGCGGTTCTCCATGGTGCGTACACCCATCATCATCTGGCAGCCAGGCCTCTCAACTTTGGCCCGAAAGGCCTTTGCCGCTGCAGACTCCCGGGACCCGGGGGACTTCACATCGGGACTGAAGGAGGGGGAAGGGCTTTGATGGCGTCAGTTTTGGGTTGCCTTCTCCACCTTCTTCTGGCGCTGATGTTCCAGCTCCATGGCCATGCCAGAGTCCTCCTGCTGCCTCACCGTCCGGCCATCGAGCATTTCAATATGGGTGTCCAGCCCCAATGTTGTTCCCTCTCTCTGCCTCCAGAATGTTTTGTCACAGGTCTAAAGAGCATAAAAATATAGGAACATAAGAAGTGCCATACTGTGTCAGACCAATGGTCTGTGTCAAGCCCTGCCTGCATTCTATCTCCACAAGTGTGTGGACTGGGTGCCCAATCTCTCTCTGCAGGGGACTTCCGTTCCTAACCAGTAATAGGGCAATCCATTCCCTGTTGCTCCAGCCCCCGTGCCTTACCTTGCAGATGGCGATTCTGTCACCCTTCTCATAAAACCGCCAGATATTCAGACCTTGTCCGCCAACTGTCTGGGAGTGGCACTGGTGACCTCTGTCTCATTGTCCTG
Organism: Sphenodon punctatus; assembly: GCA_003113815.1. Classification (NCBI taxonomy): domain Eukaryota; kingdom Metazoa; phylum Chordata; class Lepidosauria; order Sphenodontia; family Sphenodontidae; genus Sphenodon; species Sphenodon punctatus. The sequence continues at coordinate 99,386 of QEPC01004011.1, forward strand.
CACAGTGTGGCACCAGCGCTGGCGTCTGATTCCTCTCTGAAACAGGAACACATAAACAACACCTAAGTAATATCATGCATTTATGATGATGCCTCTAGTCCTCCCTCCTTGGGGTGCTAGGGATGGCAATGGTAGATGGTGACCCTGGCTGGCACGTGCAAATCATTCCCTCCTTGGGGCACTAGGGATGGCAACTAGAAAGACCCTTGCTGGCATGTGCAAATCCTGCTCTCCTTGCATGCTAGGGGATGCTAGGGATGGCAAATGGAGAGACCTTGGCTGGCACGTGCAAATCCTGCCCTCTTTGGGGTGCTGCTAGGGAGGGATATCAGTGGAGAGACCCTGACTGACACGTGCAAATCCTGCCCTGCCTGGGGGGCTAGGGATAGCAGCTGGAAAGACCCTGGCTGGCATGTGCAAATCCTGCCCTTATTTGGGGGTGCTACTGCTAGGTAGGGATTGCAGCTAGAGAGTGGATACCCTTGCTAGGGATGGCTGGCAGGCACATGTTTGGGTGGGGGTTCTGCTCGTGTTCGTACCTGACTTCTGGAAGAGCCTCCCACACTACAGTACCCTCTCTCCCTGTGGCAGACATCTGCTGCTTCCCGCTGATGCCCACCGTTTGTGCCTGACTGATGCTCACCACCCACGCACCCACCCTCCCACGAGCGAGCTCACTCTAACGAATAGAGCCTTTTGTGTCCTCAAAGTAAAAAAAAAGTTTACAAACCTGGCAGCACCTCCTGCGCCCGCCGCTTTCTCCTCATTAGAGGAGCCAGCCACCACCACTGAAGGTCATGGGGCTGGGGCAGTGACCTCTTTTGACTCCTCCTCCACCACCACCAGCTCTGGGAGCACCACATTGGCCCCCAGGTTTTTAATGAAGATAACAGTCTTCTTCGTTGTTGTTTTTTTTAAACAGACACTCCAACACACAGACAGTCACACAACAGTCACCCACCAACCAGCCAAAACAACACAGCAAAACCAAACACAAACAGCCAAAATACACGAACCAAACAGTCAGCCAGCCAAACACACACTCTCTCACCACACAGCTCCGCACGCACTTGAATTTCCAGTTTCCGATGCGATCACAGGATCTTGCGATACCTTTTTCTGAATGCCCAAGATGGTCACGACCGAACCGAATGACCAAACCCGAGCTCAGCTACAGACCCGAATGCCCGAACTGAATGCCCGAACCGAACTGGACTGAACCGAATGACCAAACCTGAACTGCAATCTGTTCGCACATCCCTACCAAGGAGCTAAGGACAAGCCGGCACGCAAGCCCGTCACCCACACCAGCTCCTCTCCCCACCCCTCCCACACACTCCCTGTCCCCGTGTCTCGGCACAGCTGGTGCAGCTTTGGCACTAGACTGCAGGGCGCATCTTCCACCCCCCCGGCTTGCAGAGGTGGTGGTGGCTGCCTCCTTTTCATGGACGCGCTGGGTGAGGGGGCTGCCTGAGCACCATGTGAGTGCAAGCAAAGGGGGGGAGGCTTCAGCAGTGTCTAATGGGAATGAGGCTGGTCCCAGTATGTGAGGAGTGAGTGTGAGAGATTGCACTAGTGGATGTGCAATATGAGGGGGGGGAGTACCTATGTGCACCACAGTTCCACTTGTGTGTAGTGTGGAAGAGTCAGTGGTAATACAGACAGAGGTTATTTTTTTTGGATAATTGCATTATTGAGTCTTTAAAAGATGAAGAAATTGATTTGAGGCAATGGGTTTATGGAGTTAACCCACAGTTATCCTTAGATTCTGGGGTTTTAGCCCCTAAATATAATAATAGGCAAACTAGGCCAGAAGCTTGCTCAATCTTTGATAATTGAGCAATATTTAAAGAAGAACTGATTATAGAGTGTTCTCAACTACTTATGACGCTAATAGTTGACTCTCTCCGTATATTTCATCATAGTTTATTGTTGATCAATTTGTGCTTGTGAATTTGCTATCTTGGAACATTGGAGGGTGTAAATCTAAGGTAGAGGTCCGGATAAAGATTGGGTTATTTCCTGCAATCTATCTTATGAGGAAGGGGATTTGGGGGCGGCACTGGCTAGTGGGGGGGGAGAACTGAAGGGGAACATGGGGGGGAAATGCTGGGTCCATCATCAGCCAGGAGCACCCAGAAAGTTCTGGCTCCCAGCCCACCCTGCTCTAACCCACTAGCCCCCCCTCCCCTCCCAGAGAACCCAGGAGTTTTATGCCCTTGAGTGGGGTGTCCAAAGAGGGAACCTTGGTGCACTGGCTAGTTGTGGAGGGGCTTGGACTAGAGTTGCCACCTAGGTATATTTTTCTTGGCCACTTATTAAACATACATGTTGCACCAATGCAGGCCCTGCAACATGTATGTTTTATAAATGGCTTTGGGGGGAAGAGGAGAGACTTTAGGGTGCTGGTTAGCTGGGGGAAGAGAGGAGCTTTTGGGGGAAGAGGAAGGGCTTTGGGGTGCAGTGCTGGCTAGCTGGGGGGAAGAGAAGTGTTGGGGGCATTGACTAGCTGAATCCAGTCCTTTCTCTCAAGCACTGTAAGAGTGATCTCAGGGAAAAGCAGAGGAGAGGAGGGCATGCACTTAAGGACAAGGGATGGATCCATGAAAACATGGATGAGTACATGTACTCTTGAAAACATGAGTATATGTTTTCTTCTTTACCCTGTAATTGTATTTAATAAATAACATTTAACTTAAGAAGTTCATTTGTTGACAGTTTTATGCAATAAGGACATTGAGGGGAGGGACAGGGACAGGGGAGTCTATGGTGATGGGGGGGGGGGGGTCACAGTACATTTCTTGTCCCTGGGCCCATTCCAACCTAACTATGCCCCTGACCTGAAGACTTATCTGTTCTCAAGGTGCTTTTAGGAACCACTGATAGTTCCCCTTAGTGTGTTCTTTCCTCCCTCTTTAACTTCCCCTTTAAAATTGTTTTTAAATTGATTTTTTATTTAAATTGATTTTATATTGTTTTGTTATATTAATTTGTGAAGCACCCAAATGTTATTTGGCATGGGGGTGAGGGGAGGGATGGATGCTATAGAAATATTGTTATTTTTACGAAAATACTCTGTAGTCTCCCAGCTAGTGCTCATCCTTCTCTGGACCATATCCAGTGGTTAGACCAATATTTGCACCATCTACCACAACCTAGTTCTTGCAGCCATGCCAAGAAGCCACTAACCTCATCACTCAAACCATAACCCTCCATCCCACTTGAGTGAACCAGTTTCATTATTCTCTAATAAGAGCATGCAAAATATTCAATATTTCTTTCATTTGCACACTGTCCTTTGAAGCTGTAAAGGGTCGTGGGTTTGAATGTGTTATAGTTAGGGCTGAAATGAAATGCAATTTTGCTTCTTGTGAATTTTTTTGTTAGTTTGAGTACTGGAAACAAAATGTCCCAATGCAAACTCTCAATGAACTAATGAACTATTTTTAATAAAATAAAATAAAGTTTTAAACTCCTTGTGAGCTCTGGGGGCGGGGGCAGACTGACCTCAGTCTTAGCAACAGGGGAGCCTCCACTTCTTCTGGGAGGGGGATGCCTGCCTGAAGATCAGCTGGCCGGTGGTGAGTCCCAGAACAGCTGCACGCTCTGTACAGCCAGCTTCTAATTTCACCCCACTCTACACTGTCGGCTTGATAATTTTACCTCCTGTCAGCCAGCACACCACACTGGAAGCTAGGGGTGGGGGCAGGGGTGAGGAGCCATCCCTTCCCAGGTAACACTGAAGCCTCCTCTGCTCTGGGGGGGAGGGGGGAAGGGAAGGGCGCCCAGTCCCAAAGTTCATTGACTGGCCAGCATATCACTCTGGGAGCTCACGGGTGTGTGTGTGAAAGATATTTGATTAGGTTTCTTTATATACATAAAATTTCATAGAGAAAAGAGGGTGAAATTTTTTTTCTTAAAAATTAATTTATGAAAACTGTCGACAGAAAGATGTGTTTTCATCTCACTGATGGGGTAGTTTCATAAAAAAAATTAAAAAGATGTTCTTACATTCATGGTATTCATAAAATGTGTTTTTTTTCTAGGGGGGGATTTGGGTGATTTTTAAAACAGAAAAATAATATTTTTTTCTACAGACTTCCTACCTGCCTCTTTCTCCATTTTCTAGCTTCTATTTAAAGTTATAGCACAGTAAAGCATACATGTCACTGAAGAAAAATATATACTCCTAAACATATTGGAACAAGGTGCTATATTACTTCATATACATGGTCTCGGCCCTACACGGTCTCAGCCCCTCATACCTCGGGAACTGCCTCGCCCTCCGCGTCTCAAGGCGATCCCTGTGGTCTACCGGGGGCGCCTTCCTGGAGGTCCCCCGTTTTAGATGGGGGGCCACAATGGAACAGGTGTTCTCGGTGGCTGGGCCGCGACTTTTGAATTCCCTCTCGGAAGAAGCTCGCCTGGTCCCGGGTCTGGTGGCATTCTGCCGAGCCTGCAAGACCTTGCTGTTCGCCCAGGCCTTCGGAGGGGAGGGTGGGAGGGAGGGGTAGGCGGGGGGGAGATGGTTTTTAAAAAATGTTTTTAAATTAATAATTTATTATTGCTGTCATTTTTAGTATTGTAAGCCGCCCCAGGATGCTGTAGGCATGAGGGGGTGGCTAATAAATATAACAAATACATAAAAATATAAAATATAACTATATGATGTCAAGAAAGGTGTGGTTTAGGGAGAGTTCTGCTTAGAATAAATCGATATTTTCCAGCTCTGGGAGTATTCTCTATAAAATCTTTTAGCCTGGAAAGATATAATCCTGCCCCCAAGAGTATGTTACAATGAGATGGTAAGATGATAGATTTCATTCAAGGCCAGCTACCATACACCTTAACTTTTTTCAATAAAAAGGGACAGAGAAATTAGAATGTGCAAAAATAAAGATTAAAATGAATTATGGTGTAAACAAAAACAGCATGTCATGATGAGCTGGAAAGTCTGGAAAAATACTTAGAACAGGGATTGTCCTTTTACTTTGAGACTATAGTAAGAAAAAGAATAATTACATTTTGTTAACATAATTTAGCATGTTGTCGAACCATTTTTTCCATCTTCAGTGGGTGTTTTTAGACCGACTGCCCTGCCTCTGCTCCACCTTACCCCAGGGTGGGCCATCCATTTAAAGGTGGCCTGGCCAGGGGGTGAGCTGGAGCAGAGGTGGGGCAGTCTATCTGTTCTCTGGATCAGCTCCACTAGCAGTGCTCCAGAACATCCCAGGGCACCACAATTGGAACCAGCCACCCAAACCCGGAGCACCAACTGGTGGCGAGGAGTAGGGATGGGCGAACGCAGTTCGGAAGTTTTGAATTTGGCCGAACTCGATCTGTTTGGTCGACTGAACCGAACCGAATTTTCGAACTCAGATTTCGAACCAAACCGAACCGAATTTCCGAACTCCGTTCTGTTCGCCCATCCCAACGGCAACAAACACAAAAAAACCCTGATTTTGAATGGCTGAACTTGGTTTGGAAGTTTGGAATTCGACCAAACTTGTTCTGTTCGGTCGACCAAACCAAATTTCCAAACCGAACTCGAATTTTAAACTGAATCGAACCGAACCGAACCGAATTTCTGAACTCGAATTTTAAACCGAACCAAACCGAATTTCTGAACTCCATTCTGTTCACCCATCCCAAGTGAGGAGCAGTCTGTCTACTCAGTGGATGGGCTGCTGCAGCTCCGCTCCTGGCTAGGGGTTGCAGGTCCAGGGGTGGTCCATCTAAAGACGCCGAGTGTTGCTCTTATTGTAGACCAGAAGTGAAGAACCTTTCCCCATTTTGAAAATTAGCACAAGCTCTGTGGGCTGGATAGAAGATGGGGGTGAAGGTGCTAAAGAGGTATACTCAGAATGATAAAGGAAAATCAGGGACTAGATCATGGATTTGTGCTATGGATCTATCTCCGATCCTTCTGTACATGCCCTCATCACTGCTTTCTTCACCTAAACTCAATCTTTCAGTGCTTGAAGGACGGAACTAGATCCATGGGAATGATCCAGGAACTGGAAAGTGGCCAGAGAAAAGACAGTCAGAGGCCCCCCACCTCTGGAATAGGCTTTGTCTCTGTTCAGGTGTGATGTACAAAGTATATGCTTCTATACTACATAGTAGCTTATGCTATAGTAACAGCTGCAATGCTGATGTTTGGAGGGATGGAGATTCATGTCCACTCTATATGCTATCACTGCCATGGCTGTATGGTCCATAGTCTAGCCCGACTATGAGTCCCATGATTCAAATTATGAGCAAGCAAAATCCTCTCAAAGTATGGACACAAGAGGAGATTTTCAACAGAGGATTGTTGGATGAATGGAGGAGAATGGATGAGAGGATTTTCCCCACCTCCCATATACTACTCAAGTCTATTATTGTTATAATTAATAATTTAAGTCTGCTCAAGCTATTATTGTTATAATTAATTATTTATATAGTTCAAGCAATGTCCCTGACATTAAATTGGGCAAGGGAGGGGGGCAAGGAAGAGGAGAAAATAGGGAGAGACAAGGATACATTTATTAAGCTGATAAATTGCAGATATACCTACTTAGCTTAGGCCGCTTTTATACGAGGCACTGAAAAACAGCTCCTGAGTCCCGCATTGAGAAAAGCTGCACGGGGAGCGTTTACATGCTCCCTGTGCTGCCAGAAGTGACGTGCTCCCCGTTGTCGGCAGCAGCAACGGGGAGCACATCACTTCTGGCAGTACGGGGAGCATGTAAACACTCCCCGCACGGCTTTTCTTTCAATGCGGGACTCAGGAGGTGCTTTTCAGTGCCTCCTATAAAGGTGGTCCCAGTTACAGAGGAGAAGGGAACACCAAATGGAAGAAGAGTAGACGGGGCATTAGTGAGCAGCTCATGGGAGTAAAGAACTAGGAAAAGCCTTACTGGAGAGAGGGTTTTGTTTTAGGAGGGATTTGAGGCTGAGAGGGAGAAGAGAATGTATGTTCAGAGAGGAAGTAGAGGGTAACATGTGAGAAAGGTTTAGAGAGCAGCAGACTCTGGGGGAGTGTAAAGCTGGTAGCAGAGGAGAGGAGGAAAGAAAGATATGGAGGAGCAAGTTCATGAAGAGCCTTGAAGGTGAAGACAAGGAGTTTGTGAGAGGGAGCCACTAGGGAGCACTAGGGAGCAGAGAAGGGTTTGAACATGATCAAATTGGTGAGTGAGGTGGATGACCTTAGTAGCAGAATCTTGAATAGAACCAAGAGGGTCAATGTTGTAATTTATTTATTTATATTTAATTATATTAAACATTTTATGCTGCCCCCTCCTGCCTCATGCATCTTGGGGCAGCTCACAGCATATTAAAACATTTTAAAACATTAAAAAACCCCAATAATAATTCAAATAAAAATATATATAAAACCCCATCCCCCCCCCACCCTACTCTTACCCAACCCACCCACCCACCCCATCTCCCTCAGGAAAGGCCTGGTGGAACACCCAGATCTTACATTGTCTGTGGAAAGAGGGGAGGCCGGCAGCCAAGCGTATCTCCAATGGGAGGGAGTTCCACAGCCACGGCGCAGCCACGGAGAACACCCTCCTCATAGTGGACATAGCTGTTTTGGCTTCACCGGGCCCAGACTTCCTGTCTGTGCACCCTGGCCCTGCTCCCCTCCTCTGGCTGGGGGAGGGCGGAGTTGGTACCTGTGAGACCAGGCAGCACAGCTACGGGAGGCAGCGGGTTGGTCTGGCTGCAACATCAGTGTCCGGAGTAGCGGCAGCAGCACCCAGGTAATCTGGAGGAGGTAGAAGGCAGCAGTTCCTTCTGGGCCGGGCGGTGGGCCACTTTTGGCTGTGCCAGGCCCAGAAGTCCTGAGGTTAAATCAGGGATTCTGGATGACACTGCCACGTCGGTCCCCGCAAACGGCCCCCGCAAATGGGTGGCGCCCTTTGTGTGTCGCCCTTCTAGCTGGCACCCGAGGGCTCGCACAACCCTCAGGGGCCAGGCTTAATATACCTGTGGAGGCAGAAGGGTCCAGGTGTTAATAATCCTTCTCCTTGCAACCCTCAGGGGCAGAGACAGCTCGCACAACCCTCAGGAGCCAGCCTTAATATACCTGTGGAGGCTGGAAGGGCCGAGTGGTAATAATCCTCCTCCTTGCAATCCTCAGGGGCAGAGGCAATGTGTGTTTTTAGACACATTTCTCCTGGATGTTTGCTGTAACATCCAGAACTTTCTGTGTGTCTAAATCACTCATCCAGATCTTAAACATCCGGATCTTTGAACTTCTGCATGAAACTTCTCCCAGAACTTTTGTGTGTAAAAGATTGTCCTGGTAAACTGCTTTGCTCCAGGCAGCTGTGGTCACTTGGTTACTTTAGGCTGCCTCAGGGCAGTGTTTGTATGAAGAATGCATCCAGGAACTGCCTCAGGGAAGTGTGTGTGTGAAAAATGAATCCGGAACTTACTTGTGGACTTGTAAACCAAGAAGATTGAAACATCCGAAACTTTAACATGTGTCTAAAAATTGATAGTGGAAACTTAGAAATAGGACCTAAAGTTACCATATTAGGTTGCATGGGGGGTGAAGGGAATGTTAAATGTGAAATAGACTGAACAGCTCATGCTGGGGGTTAGAACAAAGGCAGTCCTGCTTTGTGTACATTTTTTTTTTGCAGAGAGATGTAACAAACAGTCCTTATCAACAGATGGGATCTGAGGTGCAAAGGAGGAGTCAAAGACAAATGCCAGACTACTATATAGTGACCCCCTACTACCTCTTGAAGTTGTTATTCCATGATTTAGGAGTAGCTACTGCATAGTACTGCCCCTCACACCGCTTCTGAATGCTCCAATGCTTTACCACATAGGACTCAGATATAGGCGTAAATGAAAAAAAAAGAAGGGGGGGTGTATTTTTAAAAATGAGTAAAAATTTCATGGAATTTCCTTTTTTCAGGGTTTGAAAGGATTTTTTAGTTTTTTAATCAAAACGTATAACCACAACATTATTATTATTAACTAATAATTAATGAATAATTAATGAATAATTAACACAAACCAAGTGAGGACTCTAAAAAAGATTATGTAAACTTTGTGGGAAAGCTAAACATTGGGTGTTTTCAGACGTTATGAGCGGCTGGTTCACCACAGTGGATTCCCGGTGGGGGTGAACAGAACAACCACCCCCCGGGGTGAATAAAAGCCCCGAACAGATGTGACGGGACCAGGATCACAGCCAGAAATCAGGCCGCCNACGGCTTTTCTTTCAATGCGGGACTCAGGAGGTGCTTTTCAGTGCCTCCTATAAAGGTGGTCCCAGTTACAGAGGAGAAGGGAACACCAAATGGAAGAAGAGTAGACGGGGCATTAGTGAGCAGCTCATGGGAGTAAAGAACTAGGAAAAGCCTTACTGGAGAGAGGGTTTTGTTTTAGGAGGGATTTGAGGCTGAGAGGGAGAAGAGAATGTATGTTCAGAGAGGAAGTAGAGGGTAACATGTGAGAAAGGTTTAGAGAGCAGCAGACTCTGGGGGAGTTTAAAGCTGGTAGCAGAGGAGAGGAGGAAAGAAAGATATGGAGGAGCAAGTTCATGAAGAGCCTTGAAGGTGAAGACAAGGAGTTTGTGAGAGGGAGCCACTAGGGAGCACTAGGGAGCAGAGAAGGGTTTGAACATGATCAAATTGGTGAGTGAGGTGGATGACCTTAGTAGCAGAATCTTGAATAGAACCAAGAGGGTCAATGTTGTAATTTATTTATTTATATTTAATTATATTAAACATTTTATGCTGCCCCCTCCTGCCTCATGCATCTTGGGGCAGCTCACAGCATATTAAAACATTTTAAAACATTAAAAAACCCCAATAATAATTCAAATAAAAATATATATAAAACCCCATCCCCCCCCCAGGAAAGGCCTGGTGGAACACCCAGATCTTACATTGTCTGTGGAAAGAGGGGAGGCCGGCAGCCAAGCGTATCTCCAATGGGAGGGAGTTCCACAGCCACGGCGCAGCCACGGAGAACACCCTCCTCATAGTGGACATAGCTGTTTTGGCTTCACCGGGCCCAGACTTCCTGTCTGTGCACCCTGGCCCTGCTCCCCTCCTCTGGCTGGGGGAGGGCGGAGTTGGTACCTGTGAGACCAGGCAGCACAGCTACGGGAGGCAGCGGGTTGGTCTGGCTGCAACATCAGTGTCCGGAGTAGCGGCAGCAGCACCCAGGTAATCTGGAGGAGGTAGAAGGCAGCAGTTCCTTCTGGGCCGGGCGGTGGGCCACTTTTGGCTGTGCCAGGCCCAGAAGTCCTGAGGTTAAATCAGGGATTCTGGATGACACTGCCACGTCGGTCCCCGCAAACGGCCCCCGCAAATGGGTGGCGCCCTTTGTGTGTCGCCCTTCTAGCTGGCACCCGAGGGCTCGCACAACCCTCAGGGGCCAGGCTTAATATACCTGTGGAGGCAGAAGGGTCCAGGTGTTAATAATCCTTCTCCTTGCAACCCTCAGGGGCAGAGACAGCTCGCACAACCCTCAGGAGCCAGCCTTAATATACCTGTGGAGGCTGGAAGGGCCGAGTGGTAATAATCCTCCTCCTTGCAATCCTCAGGGGCAGAGGCAATGTGTGTTTTTAGACACATTTCTCCTGGATGTTTGCTGTAACATCCAGAACTTTCTGTGTGTCTAAATCACTCATCCAGATCTTAAACATCCGGATCTTTGAACTTCTGCATGAAACTTCTCCCAGAACTTTTGTGTGTAAAAGATTGTCCTGGTAAACTGCTTTGCTCCAGGCAGCTGTGGTCACTTGGTTACTTTAGGCTGCCTCAGGGCAGTGTTTGTATGAAGAATGCATCCAGGAACTGCCTCAGGGAAGTGTGTGTGTGAAAAATGAATCCGGAACTTACTTGTGGACTTGTAAACCAAGAAGATTGAAACATCCGAAACTTTAACATGTGTCTAAAAATTGATAGTGGAAACTTAGAAATAGGACCTAAAGTTACCATATTAGGTTGCATGGGGGGTGAAGGGAATGTTAAATGTGAAATAGACTGAACAGCTCATGCTGGGGGTTAGAACAAAGGCAGTCCTGCTTTGTGTACATTTTTTTTTTGCGGAGAGATGTAACAAACAGTCCTTATCAACAGATGGGATCTGAGGTGCAAAGGAGGAGTCAAAGACAAATGCCAGACTACTATATAGTGACCCCCTACTACCTCTTGAAGTTGTTATTCCATGATTTAGGAGTAGCTACTGCATAGTACTGCCCCTCACACCGCTTCTGAATGCTCCAATGCTTTACCACATAGGACTCAGATATAGGCGTAAATGAAAAAAAAAGAAGGGGGGGTGTATTTTTAAAAATGAGTAAAAATTTCATGGAATTTCCTTTTTTCAGGGTTTGAAAGGATTTTTTAGTTTTTTAATCAAAACGTATAACCACAACATTATTATTATTAACTAATAATTAATGAATAATTAATGAATAATTAACACAAACCAAGTGAGGACTCTAAAAAAGATTATGTAAACTTTGTGGGAAAGCTAAACATTGGGTGTTTTCAGACGTTATGAGCGGCTGGTTCACCACAGTGGATTCCCGGTGGGGGTGAACAGAACAACCACCCCCCGGGGTGAATAAAAGCCCCGAACAGATGTGACGGGACCAGGATCACAGCCAGAAATCAGGCCGCCAGATCATGGCCCAGGGCAGCGCGACAGACGTGATGCCGATTCCCAGCCATGGTCAAAACACCCAGAATCCACCGGGCAGGGGCGGGACACAGACATGACCACCTGAGGGCAAACGAAGTCAAAAGGCACAAAAGGGAACACCCACACAAGGGAAACAGGAAGGGAGGGGGGAGAGGAAGAAGAGTCGGACAGGTACCACACATAGCAGGCACACAGGCAGCGGAGGCACAGTGGAACACATAGCATGAGCACACGCCCGGGCACACACACACACACACACACACAAGGGAAAGGAAGGGAAGAGGGACACGGGCGGCCGGACAACACACAAGGCACAGCGGGGGCCCGCAATGCACAGCGAGCCGGGCAGGGACGGTCCAGGAGGCACACAGAGACCCCAGACCCACAGAGGGTCGATGGAGGGCTGGCAGGACAGCCGGTGCAGCGCTGCAGGTCCAAGGATGCACCCCCCCCCCCAGAGGAAGCACCAAGGGCCAGTCCGGGGTTCCCGGAACCCCCAGGTCACACAAGCACCCAAGGGGGGGGGGGCAGGCAGCAAGTGGCAGCAGTAGCNGGAGGGCTGGCAGGACAGCCGGTGCAGCGCTGCAGGTCCAAGGATGCACCCCCCCCCAGAGGAAGCACCAAGGGCCAGTCCGGGGTTCCCGGAACCCCCAGGTCACACAAGCACCCAAGGGGGGGTGGGTAGCAGGTGGCAGCATTGGCAGGTGGGGACAGGTAGCTGGACTCAGGCGGGTCAGTGAGGCCATGCAGAGTGTCGCACCCAGGCACCAGGGAGGGCAACTATGGAGGGGAACCCTGGGTGTGCAGGCAGACTGGGGGTGGGGCCCGGAGGGGGCCTGGTGCCACAGGCAGGGGCAGCAGCAACGCGGGAAGCAGGCTTCACTACAGCACGGCAGAGACATCAGGGAGGGAGCAGCCAGCAGGGACTGCCCCCCCTGGACAGGGGTGGGACCCCACATGGGGGCAGGGCAATGGGGAGCCTGGAGGAACACTGGGACTCACAGGCAGCTGCTGGGGGGCGCTGCGGGCCCAGGGGCCGGGTGGCCCACCCGGTGAACCAGGTGGGGCCAATGGATCAAGCCCCAGCGGTAACCCAGCAAGGACATGTGGTGGGAAATCAGGTAGTAGGCCTTGAAGGGATCATGCATAGAGAGACCCAGCTGGATGTCCAAACAGGACCACACCCCCAACAGGGCTGACAGCTCTGCCGCGGAAGGCTCCGACACACAGCAGGCAGAAGAAGGGGGCCAAGGAAGATGTGCCAGCTCCAGCAGCTGGTGGTACACCGCTGCACAGGTGCACTGGAACCCACGCGCCCCATGAACACAGGCAAAGTAGGACACGGCCAAGGCAGGGCCCCCCTCAGCAAGGCACACCGTGTAGACACCCAGGCTGCACACACACAGTGCAAACACGGTCTCAGCCCCGGACCAGGGCACATGAGAACACCACATGTCCGGGATGCATCCATCAGGGAAGCGAACCAGCCCCAGGGTGTCCGCATACAGCCGGCAATCATGAGCACTAGCCTCATAGCAGAAGTAGTGCAGTCTGGAGCTCAAGCTCGCAAAGACACCCGCACAGCTGGCAGGGCTTCCCAGGATCAGCTGCACGGCCGGGGTATGCCACAGGTTGCACAGAGACATGGTCTCGTGGAAGGTCCAGATATGGGGGGCCCCATGGGGGCCAGGAAGTGGGAGCCTGGTTGACGGACAACCAGCCATGATCCAGATAGACAGGGAGAATAACACCACGGACAGGGGGGAACAAATACCCTCCAGGGCTGGGCAGGCCTCCAAGGGGTCCCAATGACAGGAAAAGTGGCCACGGACCGCAACATTGTAGGACAACAGAGCGAGGCATGGGGTGCGGACCCAGAACGGCTGGAAAACACAATAGCACTCACATAACAGCTAATCGGGGCGCCACGGTGTTGGAAACAGACATGGGGGTGGGGGGTTGATGGGTGAAGGCATGCAGCTGCACAAGGAGCAAACAGAACCGCATGCCCATGCAGGCATGAGGACCCATGCGCAGCCAGCACGTGTACCCATGGGCATGCCCACAGACCCATGCACCCCATTGGGGGGCCCATCCAGCTGGGGGCCAGTCCCCGGCACGACCGCCCAGCGGAGGGCCATAATAAACATCCCACAACCCTCGGGGCCCCCACCTCTGTGGAGCGGGACAGGGCAACCACCTACTGGATGCACCTCGTGCTCGCAGCTGAGTGGTACCGCGACCACACTGAGCAGCTGCGCCTCCTTGCAGAGGAGGTGCACCTGGTCGCCTGGCTGCAGGTTTCCCTGGCCTGGAGAGGTGCAAGGGCCTGCAGGGTGCACCATGGCCACAGGAGAGCCCTTACCCAGCTCAGGGCACAGAGGCCATCTGGGGCAGACTGGCAGGCCGTGAGTCGGGCCCAGACCCGGGCCACGGCACTCCGCAAGGAGGCCAGGTACCTCCTGTGGGTGAGGGAGACCATGTGCCGGTCTGTTCAGCTCGCTATACCCATTGAGAGGCGCCTATGGGTTGCTGAGCGCCCACAGGGTTGTTGGGCGAGGGCGCTGGCCCAGTTGGACGAGGCAGGCTGGAGGGTCCACCTCAGGATGGACAAGCTCACCCTGCTGCAGCTAGCAGAGTTCCTTATGCCCTGGCTAGAGCGACAGAACACCTCCATGAGGACCCCCATCCCCATGGTCCAGTGGGTGGCCATAGGGGTCTGGGCCCTGGAAACGCCCAACTCCTGCCGGTCCATGTCCAAGCACCTCGGGGTAGGGGTCAGCACCATAGCCTATATCCTCCGGGATGTGTGCGAAGCTGTGGAGGGCATGCTCCTGAACAGAACAATCCAGCTGGTGGACCAGGAGGCTGTGATGGCGGGATTTGCGGCCGGAGGCTTCCCCACCTGCATGGGAGCCATGGACAGCACCCACATTGAGATCCTTCGCCCCTCTGCAGGGGAGGCAGCAGAGTATGTGAACCGGCACGGGTAACACTCCCTGCAGCTGCAGGCAGTTGTGGATCACCGGGCCCGGTTCATAGACATCTTCACAGGCAACTCCGGCCGCAGTCACGACACCAGGATCATGACTATCTCCCTCTTCTATGCCCGGATGTTCCGGGGGGATTTCACTGACATGGGGATGACCTGGATCGAGGGAGTCCCGATGCCCCCCTATATCCTGGGAGACCCTGCCTACCCCCTTATCTGCTGGTTGATGAAGGTCTGCCCTGTCGCATGGACCCCTGCAGTGGTGCTATACAATACCCACCTGTGCTCCAGCAGGACCGTGGTGGAGCGAGCCTTCGGGTCCCTCAAGCAGGACTGGAGGAGTCTCGCTGGGTGCCTAGACTACACTGTGGAGACCTCCACCCTGGTGATCAGGGTCTGCTGTGTGCTCCACAATGTCTGTGAGACCGAGGGGGCAACCCTGGAATACCACAAGCCCCACCGGGCCCCCGGTCCTGTGCCCCTGTACGTGAACGCCGAGAACCCCAGGGAGTACCGTTATGCCAAGCGTATCCGGGATGCCCTGGTGAGACATATCACCCGGGGTACCCGGGTGGGAGGCGATCCCCTTCCCCTGGGGTTCCCGGGGCCGGCCCCTGCAGGGGTGCACCCCCCGTCACCCACATACGGGTCCTGGAGGCATACTTGTGCATATACATTTATTTCACCTGTGTGTACATGTGCACCCGACACCTCTCCCTCCACCCCTGTAAGGCCCAGCCCCCTCGACTGCCCCCCCTCACACCACCCTCCCCCTCCCTCCCCATCCCCCCATTCCCCTCATTTCCTGGGTCGGCCCCGTGAGCGCCCGGTGTGGGCCATGGATCCCTGTGAGCTCCCCTCCCCCCCCCACTGTCTGTGTTTCCAGCAGTGTCCTGGGTCTCCTCCTGGTCCGTCAGGGGTGGTGGTGGTTGGGGGGAGGGGGTCCAGGACCCGGGGGGCCCCCCATGGTGGCTGCACCCTCCGGAGGCCGGGGGCACCAGGAGGTGGATGCGTGGCCTCTGAGGGCACGGGGGCAGCTGGGGCTGCTGGCCATGGGGCAGGGGCACCGAGGGGTCTGGCATGGGTCCCTGGGCAGGCAGGGTGCCCGGGGGCATGGCTGCCATCACATAAGCATGCATCTTGCTGGCATGCAAGAGCAGGGAGGTCCCAATATCGTGGGACCTATCCATCTTCGCAGAGTGCTCCCACACCATGCCTATGATGGCCTGCTCCAGCTGCCCGAGCACCTTCACCTGCCTGCTGTGCTCCTGGCGCTCCCGCCTCCACTCCAGGTGCACCTCGCCCTGGAGCCTCTTGTCCCTCAGGGACTGCTCGATGGCTGCCTCCATCCGGTCCATGGCCACTATCATCCTCTCCCACTGTTATGCCGAAGTCCGGACGATCTCCTCCACCTGGTCCTCCCTCCTACTGCATAACCGTGCCTGGTGCTCCCTCATGCACTGCGATGGGGCCACGGGCCCTGGGGATGCTGGCTGCTGGGGTTTCCCTGAGGGTACGGGAGGGTGAGTCTGATCCTGACCCGGGCCCCTGCCCCCTGCCCGCGATGGGGCAGGGGCCCCATGGGTCCCTGGGCGTTGCGCCCAGCCCCTCCCCACCCCCCAACCCCAGCCCCTACCACCCCTCCGACTGTCCGGGGAACCCCTCTCTGCACCCTGGAGTGCCCTCCCTACCAGACCGCCTGCCTCACCTGGTTCCTGCGCCTGTTGGTGGGTCTCCTCAGTGGCTGCCTGCTCGGTCACCTGGGTCTGGTCCTGGGGTGTTCTGTGACCTGTGGGCGAGGAAGGGGGTTTGTGGGTGATGGGGTGTGTGGTTGGGAGACCTGGGGCTGGGCCCCCTCCCACCTTGGTTGTGGGGGGCTGGGATTCAGGCTTGGGCTGGCCCTGGCCCATCCATCCCCTCCTTGGCCCCTGCCCCCGTGGACCCAGTCCCTGCCCCCTCCGGGTTGCCCGCTTACCCTCGATGTCTGTCTCGGATCCTTCCAAGGCTGGCCCCTCAGTGTGGGAGTGCTCCCCCATGGACCACTGGCAGAGGGTGATGAGGGTGCCGGCCTCGGACTCCACCAGCCTAGCCTTGACATGGGTGCTTTCCTGGCTGCTGTCAGGGGGGGATGCAGGTGCCAGGGGTCCTGGGGATTTCCTCCTGGCTGTCTGGGGCCCTGGAGCTCGTGTCTACCAGGGGGGCAATGATGGGAGGGGGTACCTTGGCTCATTCCCTGCCCAGGACCACAGTGCTCCCAACGAGCCATGGGGTGACTATGGACCCCTTCATATGCAGGATGCGGTCCAGGGCATCATAGAATGGGGCAGTCCGGGCTCTGTGTCCGGACCACCTATTGTTGTCCCAAATGGTCTTGTACCCCCTCTTCAGCTCCTTTGCCTTTGAGTGGCACTGTGCTTCTGTGCGCTGATGCCCCATTGCCTCCATGTCCCACACTATGTCCTGGTAGACATGCTCATTGCGCTGGTTGAGCGTGAGCTCCAGCTGGTACTCCAGGGTCCCCCATATCCTTATGAAGTCCCGGGTCTCCTGGAGCCCCCACTGACACCCTATGTGGTACGCCTTCCTCCCTCTTCTCCACTGTGGTTCATCCTCCTCCACCTCCTCCTCTGCCTCCACCTGGGCTGGGCCGGTGTCCTCCGGGGGCTCGTCCACCCGGGCGCTCTTCCGTGTCTGCAGGAGGCAAGGGGTGGGAGGTTTAGGGTTGGGTGCGTGTCCTGGCCCCTCGCGGGGCACTCCCTTTCCTCTCCTCCCTGGCCGGAGCCAAGGCTTGCCCCGTTCCCGCCCTCTTGGTGCCCCTGCTCCCCTGCCCTTGTTCCCCCGTACCCGTTTCCTGGGTGCCTCCTCCACCCCATTCCGGCTGATGTCCCCAGGACGTCGTGTCCCGGCTGCTGCAGGTTTTGTCCCTGCACCTCCTCCATTTTCAGCACGACCCCCGGCTCCCCTCCTCCGCCTGCGCTCCCTCCACCGCTGCCACTGCCTCCTCCTCCTCAACCCCCACTCTCTCGCCCACCGCTCTCTTCCGCCTCCCTCCTCACTCTATACCGCCACGCTTCCCTGTTGCAGATTTCCCTTTAAATCTCCCTCCGGTGGTTGTGTTGTTGCTAGCTGGCTGACAGCGACGCTGCGTGCATTGTCCATGGCTGGGGATCATTTTCTTTGGTTCCGCCCGGGGATTGGCGTCCAGATGTTACTTTTTGTTGTTTCCCATTGGGAATATCTTTGACCACGCTTCCTGAGATTTTGCGCCAGGGAACCTGGGAAGCATGGTTGTAACTGACCTCATGTGGGTATTGAGCATGGTGAACATCTTGCGGCTGCCTAACAGACGTTCAGGGCTCTTTGGCCCCACCGCGGGATTGAGCGTGGTTCACTGTGGTTGAGCATGATCTCATAACATCTGAAAACACCCAGTATGAATTTCAGCCCTCTCAGATTTGTTCCCCTTTTTGTCAGTAAAAAGTCTGAAGAAAGGGCTTTTTGATGGGGAAGACTAATATATCTCAAAAACTTTAACCACCTGTGCATGGCAGGGACCAGATTTTAAGTAAAATCACCTTGTGTTTAAGCCAAGATACAAAGTTAGTAACTTTTATAAGGCCCATTGAAGTCAGTAGGAGTTTTGCCATTGATTTAATAGAACCAGGATTTCATCTGTAATCTCAAAGTTTAGAGTTTGTCAAACTTGGCCACTAAACTATGATCCATCGATGCTGGTACTTGGAATACAAGACCATAGGCTATGGATACTGTTTTTAATTTTGTATTATTTTGTATTACATACCCATTAAATTGTCATTAAATTACAGGAAGGAAGGTTTAGGGTTCACATATTCAAACATTTTGTTGGCTCCTGTAACTTTTTGCTCATCGTGGCCAAGTTCTTGGTTATCATAACTTCATTCAAGTCACTGGAATTACTCCAGCAGAAAGTTTTGGTCCCATGCCCACTGAAATTGAATTGTTGCACGAAATAGACTAGGCCTTTTGTTTATTTTCAATACCTCCTCCAAAGTGACAGATATATTAATGCTAAAAAAGCAGCTACCGTGAACACACAGTCTAGTACAGTAATGACTTTTTCTGTTAGGGATTTTACTAGGCATTCAGTATTATGGTTCCATAATTCACAGATCCATTCGGTAAATACATAATATTTTACCTAAATGTACATTCTGGTTAATATACATTTCCCTGATTGATGGAACTGGTATAGTTTATGCTGTAGTTGTGGATTAAGAAATAATACCAAAAATGTAAGTACAGCAGCTCTGCATTATGAAATCGTGATATGAAATATGTACCACTTGGTAACAGACACATACATAATATTTTAGAATTCTTACAGGAATGCATGCTGTGAATTTATATTCAAAATAACCCCTAAGCAAGATGAAACTACTTCATTATATTAACCCATTGGGCCTGATGCTCACCTCATCCAAATACATATTGGGAGTGACGCCACTGACCTCCCAGCTCTAATGGCCCTTTTCACACAGGCCCTTCTACACAGAGGGGATGGGTGTTCTGCTGTAGTGAGTGTGTATCCGCAGCCCGCCCACACACCCGCCCAAACACCGGGGTGGGGGGGAGCATCCTTGTAAAAACAGTAGACTTGGGACCCCCGGGCCATTACCGGATACCGGATTTACCGGTTTCTGGTTCTCAAAGAACCGGATTCTCTGATTAAATCCGGTATACCGGTACCGGTTTTATTCCATTGATTTCAATGGGGCACTGTGGCCCCATTGAAATCAATGGAATAAAAAAATTCCTCCCCCCCTCCCCCTCCCAGACTGCGCGGGTGGAAGGGGGGACACCCCCCACCCCCCCTGCCCAGCCTGGATTTTTAAAAAGAAAAGAGCTCCCGCCCAGCGCCAGCGGCCGCGGCGTCCCCACAGCAGCCGGTAAGTATAGACCTGATCCCTGGGGGGGGTGTTTGACACCCCCCACCCCCCTAGGGATCACCCCTACTAGAAGTTCCCTGACTGTCCCTTTGACTTTCAGCTCCGGGTGCGGCGGCGGTGGCGGCGGCAGCGGGCGGTCCGGAGGCCTCAGTGCTGGCTGTGGCTGCC
>QEPC01004011.1:130396-160879 GCA_003113815.1 Sphenodon punctatus
GACAAGGGATAAAAACATTCAAGCAGATGTGAAGTCTCAGGTGCACGTGATTGGCTTGGTTACAGTTAGGCAGGAGTTAATGGGGAGGGCAGACAGTAAGTATTGAGAGGAAAGTTCTAACAGGCATTGGGAAAGGCGACGAGGAAGAGGTGGGTTTTGAGGAGGGATTTGAAGGTGCGGAGGGAGGGTACGAGGTGGATGTGGGCAGGGAGGGAGTTCCAGGCATGGGGGGCAGTGAGGGAGAAGGGATGAAGGCGGTTAGGTGAGCAGGGGAGACAAGGCAGAGCAAGGGAAGGGACAGAGGAGGAGCAGAGAGTTCATGCAGGAGTGTGTAAGGAGATAAGGGC
This sequence comes from Sphenodon punctatus, assembly GCA_003113815.1. Classification (NCBI taxonomy): domain Eukaryota; kingdom Metazoa; phylum Chordata; class Lepidosauria; order Sphenodontia; family Sphenodontidae; genus Sphenodon; species Sphenodon punctatus. Next base: position 130,744 of record QEPC01004011.1, read on the forward strand.
TGAAAAGTAAGGGGGAGCCAGGTTGTGAAGGGTTTTGTAAATTCCAGGAGTTTGTGAAGGATGTGTGCGGGAAGGAGGAGCCAGTGAAGTGAGGAGAAGAGAGGCTGCACGTGGTCAAAGCTACGGGTCGAGTGGGTGATCCTGGCAGCGGCATTGTGGATGAAAATAAGGGGGGACAGATGAGAGTGGGGGAGGCCAGCAAGGATGAGGTTGCAGTAGTCAAGGAGAGAGATGACCACAGCATGAACAAGGGTTTTGGCTGAGGAGACAGAGAGAAAGGGGTGAATCCATGCAATGTTACGGAGGGCAAAGTGACAGGACTTGGCAACAGAGTCAATGTAAGGTTTGAAAGAAAGGTGAGTGTCAAAGACGAAGTCCAAGCTATGGGCTTGGGGGACAGGATGGATGGTGATCCCATCAATAAGGATGGAGAGGGGAGAGGAGGAGGAAGGGTAGGGAGGAACGATAAGGAGTTCAGTCTTAGTCATGTTGAGTTTGAGCTGACATTGGGACATCCAGGCGGAGATATCAGAGAGACAGTTGATGAGGCAAGCTTGGACAGAAGGGGAGAGAGACGGTGTGGAGAGATAGAGTTGTTTGTCATCAGCGTAAAGGTGATATTGGAAGCCATGGGAGGCAATGAGTTTGCCAAGGGACAGAGTGTAGATAGAGAAGAGGAGAGGGCCCAGGACAGAGCCTTGGGGAACCCCAACTGTGAGGGGGATGGAGGAGGAGTTGGAATTGGGTAGAGACACACTAAAGGAGCAGTCAGAGAGGTAGGAGGAGAACCAGTCAAGGACAGAGCCGTAGAAGCCTAGGGAGCAAAGAGAGTCCAGTAGGAGTGAGTGGTCGACAGTGTCAAAGGCAGCAGAAAGGTCAAGGAAGACAAGAATGAAGTAGAGGCGCTTAGATTTAGTGACCAGTAGATCAGTGGTGATCTTGGCAAGGACCATTTCAGTGGAGTGAAGGGGCAGAAGCCAGATTGGAGAGGGTCCAGGGAGGAGTTGGCAGAGAGAAGATCCAGGCAGAGGGAGTAGACAACACGTTCTAGAAGCTTAGAGGCGAAGGGTAGGAGGGAGACCGGCCGGTAACTACACGGGTCAGAAGAGTGGAAGGTGAACTTTTTGAGGATGGGAGAGACAGTGGCATGCTTGAAGGTGGAGGGGAAGAAGTCAGTGGAGATGGAGATATGAGGGTTTGCCATGGAAACCAAATGACCACAGCTGCCTGGAGCAAAGCAGTTTACCCGGAGAACTTTTTACACACAAAAGTTCTGGGAGAAGTTCTATGCAGAAGTTTAAAGAGCCAGATGTTTAAGATCTGGGTGAGCAATTTAGACATACAGAAAGTTCAGGATGTAACAGCAAACATGCAGGAGAAATGTGTATGTAAAAACACCCAATATGTGAGATTGTACAACCTGACCTCTTTACTGCTTACATGGCACGAAAGGTAAGGCTCAACATAAAATTTCCATGCTTTTTGGAGTATGATTGAATTTGTAAGGGCTTTAACTTCTCTCTTAAACCAAAGTTTTTTTGAGTATAGATTTAAGAATTTCTAGTAATTTTAGTTCAAGCTTCTCCCCTACAAGTCCAATCCTTCAGCCTACTCCACCAGCATAATTCCTATTTAGGGGAGGACTTTGAGGATTAGACTTTTTTTCTCAGCTTTTTGACTCAGCAAAAGAAGAAAGAATATGTGATATGCAAATCAATCCTGACTACCTGTGTCCTATTTATTCCTGGCAAGGTGCTCAAAATTATGTAAACCAAAGTCTTCCTTCCCATTGGCTCTTTGAATATCCAGGCTGGATTTACAGTATATTATATGCATTTAAGTGCGGGCAGGACACATCTCTTGATGTAACAGTCACTGTGGAAGTTGCTCTCGCGTGCTGTATGAAAAGATGTTTCTTGGACCACAGCCTGTGTCACAAACATGTTTGTGCAAAAAGACACAACTGTCTCAAGGTCATCCAGGAAGTTTGTGGCTAAGAAAGGATTTGAACCCCGGTTTCTCAGGTCTGAGTGAAAACGCCTTATCCACTAAGTAACACTGGTTGTAGGGATACTCTAATTTCCTGATTAGTACAAGCTCCTTGGCTCAACAGGAGTTGTGGGGCACTTAAGAATGGGAAAGGAAAGAAGGTTCAGTTCATGGGTTTATGCCTTGATCCATCCCTTGTCCTAGAGTGCTTGGCCTCATCTCCACTCCCTTCCCTGAGTTCATTTAGCTGTCTGTCGGCTGTGGGGGACTGGATGAGGGTGAGTCGCTTAAAGTTGAATCCTGACAAGTTGGAGGTGATGGTTGTGGGGAAAGCTGGGGGAGTAATGACCCCTATCATTGATGGGGTTTGTCCTCCCCTGATATCTCAGGTCCATAGTCTAGGGGTGAGCCTGGATCTGCAGCTTCGCCTGGATGTCCAGGTGGCGGCTGTGACGAAGGACGCATTCTGCAAATTACATCTGGTACGATGACTTAGGCCATATGTTTCAGACTCGTATTTTGCCACAATCATCCATGCTTTTATTACCTCAAGATTGGACTACTGTAACGCACTCTATGCGGAGCTACCCTTGATGATGGTCGGGAGACTGCAGCTGGTGCAGAATGCAGAGACTCATCTCCTTAAGGGGACGAGTCGTCACGAGCACATTACTCTAATGCTCCATTCTCTGCATTGGCTGCCAATAGTCTTCTGGGTCCAATTCAAGGTGTTGTTTTTAACCTTTAAAGCCCTAAAAGACCTCAGCCTCACCTATCTGCAGGATTGCCTCACCCTCTGGATTGGCCTCTGTGGTTGACCGGGGGCACCCTCTTTGAAGTTCACCGGGTTTCCTGGGTGTCAACCATGAGGAGGGCATTCTCAGTGGCTGCTCTGTAGTTGTGGATCTCCCTCCTGTTGGAGATCTGCCTGGCTGTAGATCTCCCCTCCTTTTGTAGGCAGTGTAAGACCTGGCTGTTCTGCTGAGCCTTTTCCAAGAGAGATGGGATGGGTGGGTTGGGTTAGGGTGCAGGTTTTATTGTGGGGTTAATTTTATAATTTTATATGTTTTCAAATGTTGTTAGCCACCCAGATTCTGAATGACAGGAGGCACTGAGAAAACTAAATTCCATATTTCTGAAGAGTTTCAGATGGGAAGAATAATTTTTAGCATGCAGTTTTTAACAACTGTGTATGGTGAGAAACAACTGTTTTCTAAGTCATGAGAGGGCCTATTTGTTGTTTTGTTTCTCCTGCACAGGGTTGGCTTTAGGCATTTTGCTGCCCTCAGTCAGGGAGGGGAAGCCTGCTGCCTTTAGGCCAGATGGGGATCACCATAGTGGGAGGCTGTGGAGGTCAGTGGGAGGGATGTCAGGGTTACTAAGGTCATGGACAAGGCATGCTGGGATGCAGAGGTGGAGCCTTTCAGGCTCTTAAGTTGTGAAAGACAGATCTGCCTGTGAACAGAGTGATTAGGTGGGCCTGACAGGCCCTGATTTTCCACCTCTGACACATCCTGTCACCTCACTTAGGCTCTGTCTCCCTACCTCCCCATCCCAGTATGCTTTGCCTCCACCCTAGCATCCCTAGTGGTCCCTGCCTCCCTTCCACCGCTCTAGTGGCCCACTCCCCTTAACTATTGCCTCATCCTTGCCCTAGGGCAGTGAATGTAAAAGGACCAAACATCTGCCCCTTTTACATTCAGTGCCCTAGGCTTCTGCCTAATGGGGCCCTGCTCCCAAACAGCCCTTTTCAGAAAGTGAAGGTCGCACCTACTGTGCATTTAGTAATATCATCAAATAACCTACGGTTATGGTAGGTAGATAAAATATTTATTGTTAGCTGTAGGCCATAACAAAACATAACATAATAAATAAAACACATACAACATACAGTAAATAGACTATGATAAACTGTCATGTGACTAAAACTGGGTCAGAGAGAGATAAATTGAAACTGACTACAAGGAATTGGCTATTTAGCCATAGACTAAACGTATGAAAAAATTACTTAACGGATGTTAAGACAGACTATAAGCTGTAAGCAAGAGGTGGTTTCCCTGCGCAGCTTAAAGAAAATTACGTTTTCACAAAACGCTGCAACTGCGGAGGAGCAAGGAAAGTCACAACCATCCAACAAACAATACATTCCGAGATCGTCACTCAATTCTTTACACATAGTATTGACAAAAGATTCAATATATTTGGCCCTCAAGTGGCTAGTAGCAGGACACTATAGGATTTTTTGCTTGTCTGTCTCCAGTACAGCCATATCACAATGGTTACACAGTCGATCCTCTTTTGGAGTGCTACGAAATCTTCCTGTCAGAAAAGCTGATGGGAAGACGTTGCACCTCATCAGAGTAAGGGCTCTTCTATAGGGCCATGATGTCCATTTGATTAAATATTGTGGCGGAGAATCAATTGATTAATGTGGTTATAACCTGGGGCGATCTTTTGGGATACTCAATCAGAATTCTCATTTTGGAGCTCTTGGTCAGCAATTCTCTGAGCAATCAACCTTGCAGTACCCTTATAACCTAAGGGGAGCAAAGACTCCCTTGAGAAACTAAGTTTGGATATTTCAGTTACCACGAAACGATCCCAGGGATCAGAGGTGTTTGAGTCAAAAATAAATGACAAAAGAGACTCTTCCTAAGGTTATGAGTTTCCCTCCTCTTCACTCCAAAATCATGATTGGCTTTGATGTTCTAGTGTGTCCTTTGAAATTTGGATTATTTATTCATTTTATTTATTTCATTTAATTCGTAGCTGTCCACTCCTGCTACAGCAGCTCAGGGTGACTTACAACATATTGCATCTGGTGCGACGGCTTCAGCCATTTGTTTCAGACTCTGACCTGGCCACAGCCATCCATGCTATCATCACCTTTCAACTAGACTACTGTAACCCGCTCTACGTGGGACTACCCATGGTGACAGCTCAGAAATTGCAACTGTTATAGAATGAGGCGGCCTGTCTTCTAGTAGGACTGGGCCGCCGAGAGCATATTGCACCAGTGCTCCGCTCTCTGTACTGGCTGCCGGTGGTTTTATGAGCCTGATTCAAGGTATTGGTTTTAAGCTATAAAGCCCTAAACGGTCTGGGCCCTGCCTATCTGCGAGACTGCCTCACTCCCCGTGTCCTGGATTGGCCCCTGCAGTCATCCAGGGATGTCCTGCTCGAGGTCCCCCAAGTTTCTTGGGTGGTAATGCAGGAAAGGGCGTTCTCGATGGCCGCGCCTCTGGAACTCCCTTCCAGTGGGGCCCAGCTGGCCCCGGACCTCCCCTCTTTTCAAAAAAGTTGCAAAACCTGGCTGTTCTGCCAGGCATTTGGTGGGGGAGAGGGGTGATGGGTGGTGGTGGGGGGTAGGGGGCAGTTGTTTTCTCTGTTGCCTCCTTTTAATGTGTTTTAATATGTTTTAATTGTTTTCATTGTTGCCTGTGGCAGGAGGGGCAGGGTAATAAGTTTTTTAAATAAATAAATAATAAATAAATAAATATTAAAACCGTTTAAACATGTATAAAAATATATAAACATAACTAAAACAATAAATATAAAAAAATATAAAATAGCTATAAAAATACCCCAGAGCAGAGCTAAAAAGAAGCCTCTCTGCTCTGGTAGCAGGGCCCTGGCTTAGGAACTTGTAGCGACAGAGCAGGAGTCTGGTGTGGAGGAAGGAGATGACAGGGGCGCTGTTCCTGTGTGTGAATCTCAGCCTCTGGAGTGGCTTCTTCCTGAAGACACTGCTTCCCAACCAGGAAGGGGAGAGGAGAAGGGCAGCCATGCTGGGGCTGAGAGCTGTGAGTGAGGAGAGGGCCCTGCATGAAGTGCCCATTCTAGGACTTTAGGAGTGTTGCCCCTGTGGCTAGTAGAGCTAGCCTCCTTGTGAGGCCCCGCTCTTGATGGTGGGGCCTATGCCATGGCCCTTACTGGCCCTGCATAAGGCTGCCCCTGTAAAACAATAAGGAAGTAGAGGAATTGGGTCCCTGAGACACATGTTCATCTTGGACTAGTGTATTTTGGGATTACCTTTGAGCAATTTAGTCTCACTGCTTACTCAATCTGTAGGCCTTCTGTTGCAGTCATTCCACCCTGTGCAGGTGTTTTACAGTGAGCTTATCCTTCCTCCATGCGACCCCACCAGCTCTTTTAACAAAATGTGTAATATGGACACTTCTGTGTAGCATTGTCACCATCCAGTTTTTACATGGACATTCAGGGAATTGGGTGTTTTTGTCAGGTGTCTTGGTTGATCATAGAGGTGCAGAGTCAGTTCTATAGGTAAAGGCAGCTGCATTATTGTGTTAAAATCATGAACATTCTATTCATTATAAAATAGTCATGATTTCTCCTATCACTGTGAAATTTGGTAGGGATGATCGCTTGGGTGAGGGAACTGGCTCTATGGTGCTCGTGGACCTTGCTGTTTGGAGGCACTGCATGCATCCTAATAAATGGAACATGGACATGTGGTCATGCATTAGACTGGATACACACACACCATGGGCTCACTTTCTCAGAGACCACACCTTGAGTGGGGGCTGCGGCTCTGGTGTGTGCTGGTCCCATGTCTGGTGGGGGTGAACATCTGGTAAACACCTAATAAACTGGGAGGTTCACCCCACCTGGTGTGGGCTATCGTCCCATTTGTTTTCACACATTGTTAGAAATATTTCCTTACCAGAGTCTCCAGCCATGAGGCTTCAGGGAGCAAAGGAGCAGTGCAGTGTCAGTATGTCTAAAATAGGCTGTGTCCACAATTATTTCTCAAGAGTGGCCATTCACTTCCCTTTAGTCTTACTGGAAAGCAGATCTTCTGAGGTGAGAGTTTCTAAATTGTACAAGTGTACACTAAAAATGTGTGGCAAGAAAGGACATTCCAAAATAAACAGTTATACTGAGTCCAAGGGATGATTTTTGTGGGTACTGAGCAGGGAGGGTAGGGAAAAAAGCAGAGTTAGTGCAGAAGCAGGGGAATTGGACTGTATGCAGCAGTATAACCATCAGTTCTCCCACAGCAGCAATACAGTATAGTACCTTGCTGCATGACATAAGAAGGCAAATATTCACACACACACCTTAATCGCCTGTACAGTGAGCAGATGCACTTGAGCTGCTGACTGAGAAAGGAACTATAAATAAGAGAAATTGTGGAAACAAAGATCAAGCACATACTATTGGGGCTGAGAAGGGCTTGCTGTCCACAGCTTCAGTGTTGCCCCCAACAAGCAGAGGAAGAGGACTGGGGCTAAAAGATGAAGGCAAAGAGTGGGTGCATGGAGTCTAAGTTGTAAGTGGGCACAATATGTGAGACTGTACAACATCATTACCTCTTACATGGTGCGCAAGTTAAGGCAGGAGTCGTAACTTACAATTTCCATGCTTCTTGGCGGGTATTGTACAGCGCCTCCACTGGGTTCCTGGCAACCGGGTATGCCTTCATCAGCCAAAGGGTGAGTGGATAGGCCGGGTCCCCCAGGATGCAGGGGGGCATCAACACCCCCTCAATCCGGGTCATCACCATGTCTGTGAAATCCCCACGGTACATCCGGGCATCTGGGCATAGAAGGGAGAGATGGTCATGATCCGGGCATCGTGGCTGCGCCCAGAGTGGCCCGTGTAACTATGAACTGCCCCCTGTGGTCCACGACTGCCTGCAGCTGCAGGGAGTGGTACCCATGTCAGTTGACATATTATGTGGCCTCCCTATCGGATGGGCGGAGGATCTCAATGTTGGTGCCATCCATGGCACCCATAAAGTTGGGGAATCCTCCAGCTGCGAAGCCGGTCATCACGGCCTCCTGGTCCACTAGCTGGATTGCTTGGTCCAGGAGCATGCCCTCCACCGCCTTGCAGATGTCCCACAGGATTCTGGCGATGGTGCTCACCCCAACTCCGAAGTGCTGCGAGACAAACCAGCAGGAGTTGGGTGTTGCAAGGGCCCAGACCCTGATGGCCCAGACCCCCGCTGGACCATGGAAATGGGGGCCCGCATGGGTGTGTGCTGCCGGGCTAGCCAGGTTTTCAACAGCTCCACGAGTCGCAGGAGGATGCGCCTGTCCATCCGAAAGTGTGCTCTACAGGTGGCCTTGTCCCAGTGAACCAGCGCCCTGGACCACCACCCCTGTGCCCTCTCCATGACCCATACCCGCTGGGTAATGGGCATTGTGAGCAGGGCTGCATGCCCCATGGTCTCCCTTCACCATTCGAGCCAGCCGGTCGCCTCGTGGAGTGCAGCAGCCTGCTCCCGGGCATGGCTGAGGGCCTGTCAGGCTGTCCCAGATACCCACTGCACCCTGACCTGGACCAGGGAGTGCCTGCACCTGTGGTGGGCTTGCCGGGCTCTAGCTGTGCTCCTGGCCATGCACACCTGCAACCGGGCAGCCAGGTGCACCTCTGCGGTCTGGATACGCAAGAGGTCAGTGTGCAAGTGGTACCACTCTGCGCAGCCTGCTAGGTGCATCCCGCAGGCACCCAACCATCCTAACTCCATGGTGAACGGTGCCTTGGGTGGGGTGCAGCTGCAACCATTATAGGCTGGTGCATTTGTAGCCCCACCCCCAGGTCGTGACCTGGCAACTGGGCGGGGGGGACCCTGGGTCGCCTCTGGTTGCCCCCTTGGCCAGCAGGCCTGGCTTCTGCAGGGTGGCCGGGGGTGCCCCATTGATCACACCTGCGATCCCAGCATGGGGCCTGTCACATGGACCAGCCTGCGCCCAGGCGTGCGGGCAGCAGCTGCATTCCTGCTGTCATCACTTCCCACCTATCTGTCTTGGATGCCTGTTGTCCTTGCCACCCTGATCTGTGTGTAGACTGTCCTGTATGTCTGCTCAGTTCCAGCAGCTGGGCTGGGTCCGCACCCCACACCTCGCTCATTTGCCATGCCATGTTGCGTCCTGTGGCCTTATTGCTTGGCCTTGGAGCTCCCCTGCTTCCCCTCCCGTCCCTCTAGGGATTGTGGGGCCCCTCTTGTGGTGGTTATCCACCACTTGCTGGACCATGGTTGGCAGCGCTTCCCCAGGGCTCGCGGGCCCCACCACCCCTGGCGCCTCCCATAGCTGGACCTTCCGCGACACCATGGCCCTGTGTGACCTGTGGCATTCCCTGGCCATGCAATTGCTCCTGAGTTGCCTGGACAGCCTCATGGGTGCCTATACGAGTCTGAGTCCTGACCTGCACTACTTTGGCTATGAGGCAAGCGCCCATGATTGTCAGCTGCATGCAGAGACGCTGGGCCTCCATTCCTTTCCCGATGGGCTCCTTCTGAAGATGAGGTGCTCACATGTGGGGTGGTCCATGGCGGAGACCATGTCTGCTCTCTCTGTGTGCAGCCTGGCCACCTACATGGCCTGTCTGGTGCAGGGGGGCCCTGCCCTGGCTGTGTCCTTATTTGACTGCGTTCATGGGGCCCATGGGTACCAGGAGTCATATGGGGTGGTCTATCACCACCTGTTGGAGCTTGGTCACCTTCTGTGGCCCCCAGATGCTGACTATGGCTTGTCGGAGCCCACTGGGGCAGAGCTGGTGGTGCTGGTTGGTGTGTGGTCCCAATCTGATGTCCAGGTGGGGCTCACCGTGCAGAATCCCTTCTAACTGTGAGGCCCCCTGTGACTTCTGGGTCCTGGATGCTGGCCCGCTGTGAGCTCCCACCTCTGCCCTGATGACGTGGATCGCTGACCGCTCCCTCCATGATGTCCCGGGCTCAGTGCTGTGCTGGCTAGTTCCTGGGGTTCCACTGCCCCTGCTTGTGGCTCTGGGCCCCCTCCATGGGGCCCCCTGTCCACCTCTCCAACCATTGTTTCCCTCCATGGCTGCCTTCTCCTGTGGCTGTGTTCTGATCTCCGAGCTCGCTCCCAGCACCCTGGGTGCTGCTGTCCATCATCATCCAACCACAATCCCTCCTGTGCCTGTGTGCCCCCCCCAGGTTGACTCTGTGACCGTGGGGTTCTGGAGGCCCCAGACTGCGCCTCCCGGCATCCTCGGGGGGGAGGGGGTTGGATTGTCTGCTCAGATGTTCGGGTCCGGCTCGCTTCTATCCCATTCATTGCACCCTCACCAGTGCCTGGAGTCCCTGTCAGCCTCCTGGACCATTCCAGGGCTGATCCCTGTCCATGTGGCCTCCCCCCTGTGCCTGTGTTCTGCCCCTGGGGGGTCTCCCTGTGCCAGGGCTGCCTGTTTAGCTGTGGGGTTGCCCGTGCTGCCTGTGCTGTTGTCAGGGTTCTGGATGCCATTCCCCATGTCCTGTCCTGCCCCCGGGCCAGTCCCCCCCCGCTTCCCTGAGCCCGGATCCCCCCCCCCTTTGTCCGTTGTGCCGTGTGTGTTGGCCATCATGCTGTGTTCCCCTTTCCCTTCCTTTCCCATGCGGTTGTGTATGCTCCCAGTCGTGTGTTTGTGCTGTATGTTCCACTGTGATCTCGTTTTCTCTGTGACTGTTGTGTGTACCGCCTCAGCAGCTCTTCTGTCTCCTCCCCCTCCCTTCCCATTTCCCTTGTGTGGGTGTTTCCTTTTGGCCCTTCTGGCTTCGTTTGTCCTCTGTCTGCCATGTCTACCTCCCACCCCTCCCTGGGGCCTTCTGGGTGTTTTGACCACAGCCCGGAATCGGCATCATGTCTGTTGCACTGCCCCGGCCCGTGGTCTGTCGGTCCGATTCCCTGCCATGGTCCCGCTCCCGTCACATCTGTTTGGCACCTTCCTGGACCACGGAGGGTGGTTGGTTGGCTCTCCACTGCTGGGAATCCACTGTGGTGATTTGAGGACCTGTAACATCTGAAATCACCCAGTGTCAGTAAATGGCACAGGAGAGCATTTATTTTTAACCTTATCCTTCCATTTCTCATATGTGAGTGCATACATGCTCATGCACTCTGGGTGCAAACAGACCAACGGAAGCTCTGGGGTAAGCAGTGCTAGCCCACGTCACTCCTGGGCTGGTCAGTCCCTCTGAAGGCAGTCTTCCAGATGTTTAAATGGAGCAGGCTGTGTCTGTTCTAGGTGGAGCAGCCCTGCTTTCAGTGTTCTGGAACAGCCCTGACTGCTGCCAGTGGAGCCGACCAGCCAAACCTGGGGTACCAGCCTGTAGTGGAGATGCTGTTCATCTGTTTGGTGAACCCATACTGCAGCTCCACTCTCAGCCTTTTGTTGCCCCACCAACACCATAGAGTTAATGGTGCCAGTCTAGAATGCTGGGCGATCACCTGCAAGTCTATGGGTGTGTGGGAGGGAGCACCATATGGGCAGATGGTGGCCAGGGAAGCCTGACTGGTCCATATAAAGTGGACTGGGGGTACTGGAAATGGGCGGATGAAGTGTGCAGCTCCGGAGGCTGTAGCAGCTCTGTGGGCGGGCTGCCCGTCCCCATGTCTGTCTAAAAACACCCAGCATCACCTTCTTTCTTTACCGCTTTCTTAAATATTTTGCTCTTGTTTGATGAGCCATCATGAACAACAAAAAAGAGGGCCAGAAGCAAAATGTTGCTTGCAAGCCACAGGTTGGGAACACTTGCAATATGTCTGCGTGTAAATCTTAGTATATGCATATATAATATACACATACATGGCCTTGACTGAATGTTCAGTGAAGTAATGTGCTCCCTCCTATGGGGAATACATGGTGATTTAAGAATAAAGTTTTAATCTATATTAGTTTAGGATAATTTTGGAGTGTCCAAGTCATGAGCTAAACCCTTTGTGTCATACCATTTAGGATTCTGCATATGCCGCATGTATTAATAGTAATGGGAAGAGCCAGCACAAAGTAAAGGAATACTTCAATATCATGAAATGGTTTCTTGAGGAGATGGGAGACGTGTGCATGTTCTCAGTTGTTTAGCGCTCTCCCTCAGCTAAGTAAGTTGTTGACAATGGCTGTCAATGTTAAATTCTTACAACACTCTGGCTAGAACACTTGTCTTAAATTTAATAAATCAAAATAATAATATAACCATTTCAGTACCTAATTGTACCTCTAGGGACTTTCTATGTAATTGAAGCATACACTACACAACTGATATTGATAGAGCCTAAAACTGAAAGAACAGCTCCTACATAACAAATTATCTCTCTTCATTCATTCACTCCAGAAAATCCTGAAGTATGGAATAGGGTTTTCAGTATATCTCAAGGGTTTAGAAAATCCAGGCTGTCAGATCAAGGCCAAAAGCCTGTTCTAAAATTCAGGGCCCTAAGGACATGTTCTGACAGAGTTTCAAACCAAAGTAACATGCCCTCCAAAATTTGAAAGCAAAAAAACCCAGGCGTATTTCATGTCACCCCTAATGTTGTACAAATTTGCATAAATTTGCATGTTATGAAAATGTGTAATAGCCCACTGACTAACTTTGGGACTGAGCTGGAAAAAACCCATTTTTGAGTGAGATGCTCTGTGTACTGTAATTGCTGGTGGGTGAAAAGTATTTTTCTGTGCAGGTCTGAGGGTTCAAGTTACAACTATGACTATTAAAAAGTCAAAATTCTCAAATTAGTATATTTGCTTTGACTCTAAAGTTTTCGTTTTAAAGATACTCAGAGGATCTCAAATCAAAGCAGTGACAGTCCTTTTCTGTAGCTAAAGAAACATCTTTCACAAACACACTCACATCCCTCCTACCATTTTTAGTTTTCATTTTGGTTCCCTCCTGCATGGGTGCTACCTTTCTTTGATAGCAGTGCTTATCCCGAACTTGTTAAAGTGAAAAAAGGTTCTCTCACCCCTGCCTCCCAGCAATGAGTCACAACTCTTTCTCCTGCTGTATTAATGAGGTGTTAATGACTCACAGTGTGAAAACAGACATGCACTTAACTCTGTTTTAACACTGCTTCAACACCATTTTGACATTTCTCATGCATGTTGCAGGACTATACTGGCATCCTATGTTGCCCTGCAACATGCATAAGAAATGTTAAAGTGGTGTTAAAGCAGTGCTAAAGTGCATGTCTGTTTCACCTTTTGTCTACTAAACCCGGTACAAAGCTTAAACTGGTGGGACCCCAGTACAAGGTAACACAACCCTTTACTGTACTGGGCAAAGAGGTACTGTTGGAGGATATGAAATAACTGCTTCAATTTAATTAAATCAAAGTTAATGTATCCAACTGGTTTTTAGAACTCTCTGGGGGATATACCCACTAACTGTGACGTTTACTCTGTCAGTGACCTGATCACCTTATGGAACAATATTTTGACTATGACCATTGACATGGTTGCTCCTAGTTGTCTGCTCCCACTGCTGCGAAAGTACTGGTCCCCGAGGAGGTCCCCCATATGGAGGACCTGAGGCGGTTGAAGCAGGAGGGTAGGTAGTTAGACCATAGATGGTACTCGACTTGTTCTGAAGCCGACCGGTTGCAGCATAGATCATTTTTGAAGGACTATGCTGTGTCTGTGATGGTGGCAAAGAAGGCTTTCTTCCCTAATATCATAGCATCTGCAAAGTCTCATCCAGCAGAGCTGTTCTGGGTGGTGAGAGGTCTAGTTAATCTGACCTGTCTCCACCAGGAATTAGATTAATCTACTGCCCACTGTGATATTTTTATTATTTACTTTGCAGACAAAATCGCTTGTTTTCACCATGACTTGGGTGATGCTATTTTAACTGTAGAGTCAGTGTTTGGTATTATGGAAGCTCAGCCTTGTCCTGTTTGTTTGGATCAGTTTCAATTGGTATCTTCCACTGATGCGGAGGATTTGCTTTGAGTGATATGAACAACCAGTTGTGGGTTAGATCCTTGCCCATCCTGGATGGTGAAATCCAAGGGGTAGACGTTGAGGCCATTGCTGGCTGAGTTGTCAATGCCTCTCTTTGGGGGTCAGGATGCTGGTCACTTAAAAATGCAGTTGTCTGGCCCTTGATTAAGAAACCATATTTAGATGCTGACTGCCAAGCCAGCTATTGCCCTTTCTCTAACCTTCCCTTTTGGGGAAAATGTTATTGAACTGGTGGTTGGCCAACAGTTCTAGGCTCATCTCAACGCTATCGGATTTTTGGACCCATTTCCATCAGACTTTTGTCTCGGGTATGGCACGGAGTCTGTGCTTTTGGCCTTGGCGATGATCTGTGCCTGGAGATTGACGAGGGAAATTACATCCTGTTGATCTTGTTAGATCTTTCAGCGGCCTTTGACACAGTTGATCATCATGAAAGGTTGTTGACACATCTGGATGATCTGGCATGGGTGTGTGGAACTGCTCTTGAGTGGTTCCAAGTTCCCGTCAGGGAGGTCTCAGCAGGTGGCGATGGGTGACTGCTCGTCATCCTTTTGGGACTTCCCCTGTGGGATCTCGCATGGTTCCATCTTGTCTCCCCTTCTGTTCAAAGTGTATATCAGACCACTGGCTGAGATCATTTGGAGGTTTGGAGTAAAGTGTCATAAATATGCTAATGACACCCAGCACTGCCTCTCTTTTTCATCTGATCTAAGTTCTGCAGTCTCAGTGCTTACCCACTGCTTGGCTGTGGTTGGGGACTGGATGAGGGTGATCTGATTGAGAATGAATCCTGAAAAGACAGAGGTAATGAAGGTGGGCTAGTCCTGTGACTTGGAAGGGATTGGACCTCCTGTTATCGATGGGATCTGGCCCCCTCTGATCACTTATGTTTGCAGCCTTTGAGTGTTTTTGGACCCTGTGCTGTACCGGCACCATCAGATGGTAACTGTGGCCAGGAGTGCTTTTCACCAGCTTCATCTGGTAAGGAGGCTGCAGCCTTTTCTTTCCGATTCAGACCTTGCCACTGTCATCTATGTTTTCATCACTTCAAGGCTAGACAACTGCAATGTGCTCTACATGGGAACTGCCCTTGATGAATGGTTGGAATGTGCAGTGGTTGCAGAACATAGTGGCCCAACTCCTTTTGGGGATGGGTAACTGGGAGCACATTACAGCAGTGTTCCAGAGTCTCCACTGGCTACCTATAGCCTTCCAGGCACAATTCAAAGTGCTTTTTTGATTTTTAAAGCCCTAAATGGCCAGGGCCCCATATATGTAAAATACCACCTTTCCTACCATGCCCTGTTGTGTTTCCTACCGTCAACAAAGAGCGCCCTCCTGTGGGTACCATCTGCCACTCTTGTCCATACAACGGAGGCATGCAGGGGTGGGGGGGGGGCTTCTCAGTTGCTGCCTGAATGTTGTGGTCCTCCCTCCCCCTGGAGGTTTGTCTGAGTCCAAGTCTGATCATCTTTTGGCGGTGTTGTAAGATCTTTCTTTTTAGTAAAGCATGTGTATGGTGGGGACAGGGACTGGGTGAAAGCTTGTTAGGTGGTTGGGATTGGACTGAGTAATTTTGTTTTGTTTTTTTAAATTCTATTTTAATGTCTTTTAATTGTATTTTTATGTTTTTGTGAGCTGTCCTGAACCTTCGGGGAAGGGTGAAGTAAAAATGTAAATAAATAAATGAATAAATAAATAAATAGAGTAGATGCTCTATTTCGGTATTGTCTTCACTGCAGATGCAAATGGATGTAGTATTTTCACAAGCTCCTGCTCTTCACAATCTAATGACAAACAATACTACCATACTCTTTTTAATTCAGAGTAAAAGGTTTGCACAGCAGTAACATCAAAGTAGGAAATTAAGGGGAGTATGTACATCTGATTTTTCAGGAGAACATATTTCCCTTTCTACTCCTGAATAACTTGATTTAGGATTCTGTGTGAACATATCAGAAGTTAAAGTGAAGTAAGGCATATTTTCTTTCAAATAATTTGTTCAACATAACATAGCCTGGAAGGACAATTCTCCACCATTAAATTAAATTTGAATTTTGTGTGTTTTGAAACGAGCAAGGCTTGGGGAGTGGGTGCGGTTCATGGCTGCTGAATGGTACAGCTGTGGAGCAGCCAGTTAGGTCGAATGCATGGGGAGAGATTCTAATGGGCAGCTCCCAGTGTGACTACCATGGTAGCCCCACGCACTCCACCTGCCACAAAACATGGGGGAGGGGGAAGTGTGCCAGGCTGGCCTTTGAAACTGACACATCCAGACTCTTGAGTGCTAGGAAACCAGGCTCCCCAGTGCTCTCAGTCAGTTCCTGTGACTTGCAAAGGCCATGTCCCCTGCCCACAGTGCCTATCAGTGGCAGACCTATCTGCTGGCATGGGTTGAACCCCAGTTCATATGGGATGGCAATGCATGGCCGCTGGTTGCCACACACCTTTTTGACTTGCCCTGCATGGCACAATTCCAATTTCTTAGCAGCATGCCGTGAGTGGGCATACGTGGTTTCTCCGTGGCTCATAGGAACATGCATCTCCCTGCATTACTGTCAGATAGGTGGTTGGATGAGAGGTTCCTGAGTGGTCATGCATGGTAGCATCTCATTTAAAAATACCTCTTTGCCTTTGATTTCAATGGGTGGAAGATTGTGCTTTAAGACTGGATCTTGCTTCAGGGTATGAGTTTGTTGTGTCCAGTAGCACAGCAGACCTCAAGGTGAAAATTCAGCCGCTAGCCCATCCTTTTTAAAGTTTGACGAACTGATCAATACCCTGTTTGGAAAGAATGGCCAGCTAAATATGCCTTGACAGGGACCATTAATTAACTGACTGTTATAGTCTTTTTGAAACCATGGTATTTCTGTTTAAGTTTCTTGGGTATTGTGGAATTCCACCCCCCCCAACCATAAGTCTTGATTTCTTGGAGGCATCCTAAATTTAGAGACACAATAGTGTTAATGCATGTATGGGCATTCTTATGACAATGCATGTCATTTTTGTTATTACAATAACGATAATGAAAATTGTCATTTTCATTTATGTTATTTATTTATATTTATTATTTAATAGATTTATACCCCGCCCCTCCTGCTAAAGCAGCCAGCTAAAGCATTATTGAAAAAATGAACATGACAAATAATAATAATGAAAATAGAAACAAAAAATGACATTTTGTTTTTGAAATAAAGGGAAAGCACTGGAAAATGTATTTTTGGCTATATATTTTTTGTTTCTTATTCAATTATTATGAAACCTGGGGAGGTTGTACCCCTAATGAAGGGCACTAAGTGTACCAATGTTTGAAAATCTTAGCTAAAGGGTACCAATTTTAGAAGCAAGTGAATGCTGTGCTTTTAAGAAAAGCTCCGTACACGTGCATGGATTCAATTTGTTTATCTTCCATCCAATGTGCATGAATTCTGTAAATATTATGTCCATTCACAATCTTAACAAGCCTGCCGATTTTCATAAAGATTGGATAAAGGGCCCTGATTATATGACATTAACTTGAAAATACATTTCCAGCTGTAACATGTTTATATTCCATCCTGTTTACAGGACATTTGGCAGGAATGTATCAAATACCTTTGCTGTCATCTCTGCCAAACTACAGGACAATTTGATAAAGGAACACAATTTTATAACCAATTGAAGTTGTCCCCTTGAAGACCATTATTCAGATAAATAGCAACACATGCAGTTCAAGCAGTCAGGAGACATATTTTTCACATCCAGGCTGACCAGTTATCATCACAATCACATCATGCAGCACTGTGACAGAGGACATAAGAAAATCTCTATTGGCTTTTTTCTAAACAGATGCTTCTGACTTCCCAGTAAAAAGTGGAGGAGAGAAGTCGGGATGGTCACAGCAAAGAATATGGATATTTGGTTGATATTTGTGCTGGCCAATTGGCATCACAAACCAGTCTTATATCACACTGGGTGATTTCAGACGTTATGTTTTCGGAATTCACCATAGTCAACCTCAGTCAAACGCAGGGGGTGGTGAAAGAGTCCTGCACGTCTGTTCGCTCGCATCCAGAAGTTCACCACAGTCAAAAGCGGCCCGGGGTGATTCTAACCATGCTTCGTGAGGTCGTGGCGGGAGGAGGTCCAGAAGTGTGGTGAATGGTCACCACGGCAGGGGTGAATGAAAGTAACTTCTGAACAGAAACCCCCAGCCGCGGTGAACGGAAATGAACATGGGCCATGGTGACGGCATGCAGCATCGCTGCTAGGCAACCAACAACAAGCAGAACACGGAGGGAGATTTAAAGGGAAGGAAGCAGCAGGGGAACGTGGCGATGTAGTAGTTGGAGAGGAGGGAGGAGGACATGGAGTGGAGGATGGAGAGAGAGGGCAAAGAGGAGGAGGTGCAGCAGCAGCAGCAGCTGCAACAGCAGGAGGGGGAACCCGGACCAGCGGGGGAAACCCAGCAGATCATGGGGCCTACCTGGAGGAGGGTAAGGGGCGAAGCTGGGGGCAGGTGGGTTGGAGAAGGGGACAGGAGGGGCCCATGAGGGAGGGAGGGAGGGAAAACAGCCAACAGGAGCATAACCAGAAGCCCCCACTGTACCCCCAAACAGACCAGCAAGAGGACACGCACCCAGGAAGAATGAGAGGCTGAAGGAGGCAGGGGCAGGTGGAGGCGGGTGCTCAGGAAGATGAGGAGGTAGTGGAGGGGCCAGCACCCCAGCGCCGATACCACAGAGGGGGTCAGTGGGGACTCCAGGAGACCCATGACCTTATAGCTATCTGGGTGACACCTGAAATGCAGGCAGAGCTGGCTGTCAATGCCAGAAATGAGCAGGTGTTTGCCCAGATAGCCACCGAGATGGGGGAGGCCGGATATGACCACACGCCCACACAGTGCCGGACAAAAATAAAGGACCTCAAGATGGGCTTCAAAAGCATAACAGACAACAACCGGTGCTTTGGGTGGGCGGCACAGGCCTCCCCCTTCATGGCTGCGTTAAGCTGGGTGCTCCACCAAAAGGGCTCCATAACTGCCTGGCGCCCTGTAGGAGGGGGCACCCGGAAGGAGAGGCCCACCCAGGATGACCCCCCCCCTTGCAGCAGCAGGTACTGACCCAGGCCCAGCCGCTAGCCAACTACACCAGGGATGAGATGCCCAGCACCTCTGGCACATGCCCCCAATGCTCCCCCAGCCTTACATCGAGGGGCCCGCACACGCCCCTGATGACTCCAATGAGGTGGAGCGGGAGGAGGAGATGGTTACCCTGACCCTCACACCCTGCAGACTGGGAGACCGGGTGGACACCAGTCCCAGCGACCGGCCGGAGGAGGGGACAGACACCGAGGGAGCAGGTAA
This sequence comes from Sphenodon punctatus, assembly GCA_003113815.1. Lineage (NCBI taxonomy): Eukaryota > Metazoa > Chordata > Lepidosauria > Sphenodontia > Sphenodontidae > Sphenodon > Sphenodon punctatus. Next base: position 149,783 of record QEPC01004011.1, read on the forward strand.
GGGCAGCGCATAGCAATTGCTCGGAGCAGCTAGACAGGAGGGGGGCGGGGCGGGACTGCTCCACGCTATTGTGACTGATTCCTACCTCTCTCCACAGAGCCACAATGAGCACGGGAGGACAGAGGCCAGGGGCTTCCCATACCACCAGCCCAACGAATGCGGGAGCACCAGGCACGGGCGCGCAGGCGTAGGGAGGATCTTGCACAAGAGCTTGTCAATACCAGCACTAGGCAGATGAAGGAGATGCTGGTGGCTGTGAACCGGCTGGAGGAGGGGACAACAAGGGCACTCCAACAGGTGGAGGGGAGAGACAGGGCGCTGGTGGCGGAAATGAGGAAGGACAGGTGGCTGCTGTGCCGTGACATGAATAGACAGCTGGAGGCACTCCAGGCCCACTTGGACTGGCAGGACCGCTGGTCTGAGGAGCTGTCAAGGAAGCTTGACCGCTCGCTGGAGCAGGGCACATCCCTCCTGCAAACTGGGGCCTTGAGTACCTTCGTAATGGCAGCAGCCCCGCCGGGGGCCATACTAGCGCCCGGACATCTGCCCCCCTACCCCCACCTGTCGCACTGCTCGCCCCACCAGAACAGCAACACCCTCCTCCACCACAGCATCAGGGGCCGTGAATCCGGGAACCCATTCCCTCACAGCACAGCTGCCAGCACACAGACAGCCTGGGCCAAAGACGGCTACCACAAACACCGGGGGGGCAGCGGGGACATGGGTGTTCCAGCGGCGGTGTACCGGCAGCCGGTGCTGGAACACCGACCCAGGCACCTGGAAGCACCTCCTCCTCCACCTCCGATGAGGAGTATTTGGTTGCCACAGCAAGGTCTGTAGGCAGGGGGAGGGGCAGGCCAAGGGGCTCCAGGGGACGCGGCTGGGCCAGGGCCAGGGCCAGGGGACAACCCACTCCATGGGGGGGCGGTAGTCCACTCCCTTTGCTTCACTCCACAGAGGGCCCATTGTTCCCAGGTGCCATTATCGGTCGGCCTTGACGGTCCCCATCTGCCTGTGAAACCCCCCTGCCCCGCATCCCATGTTGCCCCTACGACTGCTGTGGTTCAGACCCTCCGTGATCTGATCCATGGCAGCAGCATCTCATCCAGGGGTCCCGCTCGGCGGCTCCAGGGGCTCTGTCAGGGACTGGACCGCCCGTGAGAGCATGGCCCTTTGTGATCTGCGGCGTTCACCCATCGTTCAGCACTGCCTTCGCTCCTTGCCCACCCAGTCGGATGCCTATCATTGCTTGAGTTTTGGAATGCTTCGCTTTGGCTATGTTGTGACTGGTGAAGACTGCTGCATGCATTGTGAGGAGCTGGGGCTCATCCCCTTTCCTGAGGGACGCCTAACATCCACTCTGGGGGGCCTTGCAGTGTGGAGTCCCACCAAGATAGCCTTCGCCCTGTGTGTGTGTGCCTTCCCGGGATATGCGACCTGCCTAGATGAGGGTGGCACAGCCGTGTCCGTGTCCTACTTCATCAGCATGCAGGGTGTGCGTGGGTACCCACGCTCCCGCGGGGCTTCCTACTACTGTCAGCTGGAGCTTTCCCACCTGCCCTTGCCTCCAGCTGCTGATTATGCCATGCCTCCCCGCTGTGGGCCGGAGCTGGCGGCCCTCTCTGAGGTTTTCAGCCGCTCTGATGTGCAACTCGGAATGAGCTGTGCGGATTCCTTCGAGTTCTTCTACCTGATCTGCTTCCACATGGCCACCCAGGGCTTCTGCCAGGGTCTGTGGCAATGGCCCCGCTATGTGCACCTGCTGACTTTACAGCCACCAGCATCCGATGGTAGCCCCGGCAGCAGTGCCTAGGGAGCGACAGACACTTCTGGCTGCCGTGTGCCTGCTCTGCGCTTTCCTGCTTCACGGGGCCTGCGTGTTCTGGCCACTGCCTTATGTCTCCTTGTGGACTGCTGGACCCCCTGTGACCCGGCTCCACACACATATCACCCTATCACCTTGGCTATGCATTCTCGGCTCCGGGACACTTCGAGTGGCATCCTGTGGACTTGTCGCTGGGAGCCCCATGTCTCCAAGGGCTGCCTCCCCCACCCTTTTGCCCAGCACTTCTGCACCTGGACCTGGTTGCCATGGTCTGGGGGGGATGGGGTGCTCCCTGGCCTGGTGGCACCCCCCTCCCCTGCTTAGGGCCCACGCTCCCCTTGTGGTGTCCCTGCTCATTTATCCTCTCGCCCCCATGCTGTATGCTTTATTGCTGGCCCATTGCACCTTGTCCATACCATAAATGCCTGCTGTACTTCACGGTGCCTGTGCTGCCTCCTTGCTATTGTGGCTGCCTGGGTCCCACTTTCACTTGCCCTTGTACCCAAGCCCCCTCTCCCCCTGGTGCTGGTCAGTCCGTGCCGGCCCCCCGCTCCTCCCATCCGCCCTGGCAGTTGGTGATTTTCCTATGTGTCTCGGGTGTGTGCCTCCCTCCGCCCCCCTTGCTCCACTCCCCTTTGTATTGTGGATGTGCAGCCTTGTGTGTGTGTGTGCGCACCTCTGTTTTTGAGGTGCATGCGCCTTCAGTGTGGTTGCTATTTGGAAGTGACTCACGGTGCTTCACCCTCTGGCCCCTCCCTTCATGTTTCCCTTCACTGGGTGGGGCCCTCCCCTGTATTTGGCTTCGTTTGCCCTCCGGCGGCCATGTTTGCATTTGCATGACCCTGTTGCATTGTGGGTCTCTCACCGTGGGTCTCGCCACTGCGTCACTTCTGTTGGGTTTTCCCGGGCTGTGGGCTCTCCAGGTCATTCCAGGAGGTGCCGCCCCTGTCACGTCTGTTGGGGCCGCGTGGCTCACCACAGCCCGCGGTGACTCAATTGACACCGGGGGTGGTATTCACTGTGGTGAATCTCACCACGTCACATCTGAAATCACCCAGTGACACGTAAGAGAATCCCTGGCATAGGCTCCTACTCTGCATATGCTGTGCAGGCATATACAGTTGGGACCCTTTATCACATTGTTATCATATTTGGCAGAGATGATTATGAAAGTGTGATCTGCAGTCCTGACAAATTTCACGTACACTGGTTGGACTACAATGATGTTATATTCATGCATACATTTATACATTAATTGCTTATACCACTAGGAGCCTTTATCTAATCCTTCTGAAAGTTGTCAGAGATAGTTAGTATGGGAAGGGGTAATTAATCAATTTCATACACATTAAATGTGAGGCAAAGAAGCTACAGCAAAGAATGTATATGAAGATTTTTGCAAAATAATATAATTCAACTGCTTCAACAATTGGGTTCTTTTATCCAAACTTTTTGAAATTTGGTACACTTAATTCCTTCCATTGGAGGTACAATCCCTCCATGTTCCAGCCACATATAATGAAAAGAAAAAAAGTTACAGCCAGAAATGTGTTTTCCATTTAAACCAATGGAAAACAAAAATGAAAGCAAAAACAAAAATGACAATTTTTTTATTTATGAAAACAAAAATGACAGATTTAAATTAAAAAAACAAAAAATGAAAACAAAAATGGCATGGGCCCCTGGTGCACACCTCTTTAAAAACATACTGAAAATACACATCCATCTGCCTATTTCACAAAATGTTCACTATTTGACCTTTATAAGATATTACAAACATGCAAAAAATGACTATATCACATGATTGGCTAATGGCTTATAAATTTCAATTTACTGCTTGTCACTAAGAGCTGACATCACAGAGAAGACTATAGAAATTGATTCCCCTAACCAAACTAATATTTAGGTCAGTTGCTCATAACAAAAAGTCACTCAGAACAAAAAGTGCATAAACCTTTTCTGAACTAAAATGATAGAGTTGCAAAACAATTCAAGAGTGTGCAATGCAAGGGCAGCTCAAGAATGCAAACTGGGATGTGCAAAATTTCCCTGAAAAAGGAAAAAAATGTTTCCCTAACTTAAAGAAAACCTATCACATCTGCTAATACCAATATAAATCATTTGCTCTATTAGCTGTTATGCTGAAAATGGTTTAATCTGCAATAAATTTTGTGTATAATTTAGGAGATTTTCAAAGGTACAAATGTCCATTAGGCATCCAACTCCTACTTCCACTGTTAGGCTGAAATCCTGCAATAACTTACTTTGGAGTAAGTACACTTAGGGATAGACAAATAGAACCGAGTTTGGAAATTCGGTTCGGTTAGAAAATTGAGTTCGGTTTGGAAGTTCGGTTCGGTTGACCGAACTGGTCGAGTTCAGTCCGAACTCCGAACTTCCGAAATGCGTTCGCCCATCCCTAAGTACACTTAAGGATTTCAACCTCTGTAACTAGAGGATCCAGGTAGACATGATGACAGAACTCGATCCATAGTGGTGTTAGCCCTGGTATGCTGGATGAATTCCATGCTGAATTTAGGTCATATTTTAATGAACTAAATTGACCTTCCTTTAGTTTGTAAAGTCTTTGGGGCCAGGAGTTTTATAGGCCATTTTAAAATGGGATGCACCCATGCAGGTCCACACAACTGAATTCTCAATGGAAGGTGGTGTGGATGGATGTGTACTCCTGTGACCCATGCCCCACCCACTCATGCGCAACTGCATGAAAATCCAGGATGCTCTATGGGGGGACAGGAATGGGCTGTGTGTGGGTAGCCCAGCTCACACCCATCCCAGCCTGTTCGATTCCTACGCACTCACCGAACATGCATGGGCACTCCATGGAGCGCACATGGACCCGCCCTCCCACCCCCTACATGTGCCATTCTTAGTGCATATTTCCTGTAGTCAGGTGCGCCATATTTGCATGTGCTCTTGAGGACATTATAGGGTTCATCCCAGATACATCTAAGCAGTTTTAAATGTATATAGTTGGCCAGGTCATGTGAGTTAAATTTTGGATTGTAGAAGAAAACTTGTGAGGCCTTGCTCAGGTTGGTGAATGGGATGACTATTTTGTGGTATCTGAGGAGAGAGGGGTATGTCAGGATGACCTCCATTGTTTCCACTGTCGCCCCTTCCCTCCTGCACATCATCAACCTCTTCCTCTCTACTGGCTCCTTCCCCTCCACCCCAAGCACGCCACTGTCTCTCCTATCCTTAAAAAGTACACTCTTGACCCCTCTGACCCTTCTAGCTACCGTCCTGTCTCACTCTCTTCTTTTGCTTCCAAGCTTCTTGAACGTGTTGTCTACTCCCGCTGCCTTGACTTCCTCTCCTCCAACTCCTCCCTTGACCCCGTCCAATCTGGGTTTCGCCCCCTTCACTCTACTGAAACTACTCTCACTAAGATCACCAACGATCTTCTTGTGGCTAAATCTAATCGCTTTTACTCCATTCTTGTCCTCCTTGACCTCTCTGCTGCCTTCAATACATTTGACCACTCACTCTTGCTGGATTCGCTTCATTCCCTTGGCTTCAGTGTGTCTCTTGCCAACTCCACCTCCTCCTCCCTTCCACTCTTGGTTGGTGCTCCCCAAGGCTCTGCCTTTGGCCCTCTCCTCTATCTATTAGGGATCTGCGAACACTGTGTGTGCATGTGTCAGTGTTCGGCCTGTTCGGGGTTTGGCCTGTTTGGCCCGAATGGGTTTGGGGGGGCTGAACCTGTTAGGGCGGGGGGGACATTTCCCTTCCCCCTCCAGGCTGCATGGGTGGAAGGGGCACCAGGGAGCACCTCCACCCCCCACCCTGCCCAGCCTCGCAAAAAAACAATTTTTTAAACCCCCCAAGCGAGTGATTGCCTACCTGGTAGTGCCGGCGCTCCGGCCTCTGGTGGCGGGGAGTCCGGCGGTGGGTCCGGTGGCGGCGGTGCTTGAGAGAACTTCCGGCCACTACTAGGCCTTCCGAGTCAAACCGGAAGGCCTAGTAGTGGCCTGAAGCGTTCCGGAGCACCACTGCCACTGGACCCACTGCTGCTGCTGCTGCCACCACCGCTGCTGCCAAACCCAGAGCCTGACCTACCTGGTGGTGCCAGGGCTCTAGGCCCTGGGTCTGGTGGCAGCAGTGGCAGTGGCGGCAGGTCCGGTGGTGGCGGCGCTCCGGAGTGCTTCAGACCACTACTAGGCCTTCTGGTTTGACCCTGAAGGTCTAGTAATGGCCTGAAGTGCTCTGGAGCACCGCCACCACCGGACCCGGGGCCAGAGCCCCGGCACCACCAGGTAGGGCAATCCCTGGGGTGAGGGGGTTAAAAATATGTTTTTTACAAGACTGGGTGGGAGGGAGGTGCTCCCCGGCGCCCCTTCCACCCGTGCAGCATGGAGGAGAGGGAGGGAAAACCAGATTCCTCCCTGCCCCCTGCCACCGCCTGAATGGGTTCGGAACCTGAACTGTGTTTGGCCGGTTTGGGCGGGGGCCGGTTTGGATTTGGGGTGTTCGTGAATGGGCCAAACACCCTGAGTTCGGGCCAAACCCCAAACATCCGAACCATGTTTGCACATCCCTACTATCTATACCCTGTCCCTATGCAAATTCATTGCCTCCCGTGGTTTCCAATATCACCTTTACGCCGATGACACTCAACTCTATCTTCTACTCCCTCTCTCTTTCCATCTATTCAAGCTCACCTCACCAGCTGTCTCTCTGACATCTCTACGTGGATGTCGCAACGTTAACTCAAACTCAACATGTCTAAAATTGAACTCCTTATCTTCCCCCCTCATCCTTCCTCTCCCTCTTCCCTGTCGATCCTCATCGATGGGGGTCACCATCCTTCCCATCCCCCAAGCCCGAAGCTTAGGCTTCATCTTTGACTCACCCCTTTCTTTTAAACACTACATAGACTCTGTTGCCAAATCCTGTCGCTTCTCCCTCCAAAAAATTGCTAAGATTCGCCCTTTTCTCTCTGTCTCCTCTGCCAAAAACTTTGTTCATGCCCTGGTCATCTCTCACCTCGATTAATGTAACCTCCTTCTCACATGTCTCCCCCGCTCTCACCTTATCTCTGTCCAAAACTCTGCTGCCAGGGTCATCCACCTCGCCCGTCGCTTCGACCACATGCAGTCCCTCCTCTCCTCTCTTCACTGGCTCCCCCTTTCTGAATGAATCCTGCACAAGCTCCTAGTCTTCACCCATAAATCTCTTCTCAAATGTGATCCCCCCTACCTCTCTATGATAATTTCCCTCCGTATTCCAGTCTGTGAACTCTGATCCTCTTCTGTCCCTTCTCTTGCCCTCCCACACCTCCCCTGCTCCCCTAGCCGCCTTCATCCCTTCTACCTAGCTGCCCCCCATGCCTGGAACTTCCTCCCTGCCCACATCCGCCTCACCCCCTCCCTTTGTACCTTCAAATCCCTCCTCAAGACCCACCTCTTCTGCTCTGCCCTCCCCGACTTCTTGCTCCCCTCACCTAACTCCTGCTGCTACCTTCCATCCAATACAACCTGTTACATGAGGTCTGTGTACTCATATCCTCATCACATGGACCAACCAGCCATCATTCTCGATGTAACCAAGCCAAGCACGTGCACATGGGACCTCGCATCTTCATGAATGTTACATCCCTTGTCTCTCCCTCTGTTCCCTTTCCTTAATCTCCCCCTCTCCTCCTCCGCCCATCTCTCAGATTGTAAGCCCTAGGGGAGGGACTGTGTCTATTCAATTACTTTATAAAACACCAGGTACATTGCTTGCACTATATAAATGCTTGATAATACTACTACTACTACTAATAATAATAATAATACTAATAATAATAATAATAATAATAAATTAATTAATTAATTAATTAATGATGTGTGGGATCCTCAGGGAGTAATTGACTGAAATCTGTGACTGCCTCTTAAAGCTGAAACTAATAGTGGATTTTGGATTTGTGGCTTCTATAGCTATCTGAATATTCAAATTATATATGCCACCCAAACAGATATTCGCCGGTTGGCTTAGTCATTGCTTTTTTTGTTTGTTTGTTTTTGTTTTTAAGTTTAGATACTTCATTCATTTCAGGAATACATTTATTTTGGTAATTTCAATATTTTGGCTATTTTGTTTTTGCTATTGCACAATAGAGTAACGAAAATGCCTAAATAACCAAAATAACAGAATCAAAATATCTGAAGCATATATCCAGCAAAGCAGGAATGAATATCCACTTTGTCAGATCCTGACCAAGGTGGGTATAGTCACTGGAAATAGTATTCACCACATGTATTTGTTTCAGTTTTATCCTCCATGCTTGGAAGGATACTCAACAGCTATGGCTTTTCTTGCCTCCTAGGAAGTAAGGATGGTAGCCTTGTCCTGTGGTATGGATACTTCAAGTGGCAGGAGGACCAGCAGATTGATTGATTGATTGACTGATTGATTGATTGATTGATTGATTTCAGTTTGCATCCCAGCCTTCCCCCTAGGCTCAAGGTGGCTCACATTGCAACTTATTAACTTTAACAATCAACATTTAACCATTAGCATTAAACTATATTGTTGTGATGTGTGACTCTACTCAAGAAGGACTTGGCATGTTGAGCTCTTTTTAGTGCCAGATCCTGGTGATTTTACAATGGGTAAAATCAGAAGTGACCATACCCTCAGAGGCAACCTGACCCAGCTCGGGTCAGGAAACCACTTCAGACACACTCCAGACTGTGTTGGGCCATGGAACAAATGTTCATGCTGCTGGAATCCAAGGGATGGGAAGATACACAAATGTGTGGCCACTCAACCCCACCCCCATGTTGCGGCCAGTGCCCTTGGTAGAGGATGCTCTACCATGATGGGCAGCCATGGTGGTCTATGATGGCCACCATAGAGGCCGACTATAGCAAACCCAGTCCAGATCAGAGGGAGCAGATGGGCAAACATGGTCTGGCCTGCTGTGCCCTGATTGTATTGGTGCTAGCCCAAGCTGGGACTTCAGCCATTTGCTGAGGTGAGAGCCCAGGCTAACCACCAACATGCCCAGGGTCAGTCTGGGCAAACTTCTGGCAGCCTGGTAACAAACGTGATGGTGGTGCACAGGCCAAAGTGAGCCAGAGCAAGCCACAGTGGGTAACTGTCACTTTTGTTTTCACCCTATGTTTCCTCTGACCTCTCTTCTGGTATAGGATGGTAAACATGCAGAAGTAAGCAGTCTGTACTCCTCGAGTGCAGGGAACACATGAGCTACTACTGAGCCCCTTTCATAGCTGGGCAAGATGGGGGAGGTCTATTATGTTTTTTTTCTTTTAACTTCTGCACATTAGGAGAGAAATTTATTTATACAAGTCACTTGCAGTATCCTTTTCCCCTAAGCTCGTGTATAAATGGTTGGAGCTGTACAAAGTTACATCATGGCTATATTTCACTCAAGCGAGGCTGCACGTTAGTGGAAAAGGAAACTCTCCATCTGATTTTATTTATGGTAATGCTTCTCATCAGAAAATATGCAACAGGCTGCAGTTGTGCAATTTGTCATTTACGCAGCAAAACTGAGGTGCTACACAGCAGATCTGGGATAAAATACTTGTGTTTTCTATACACATGCAAGCATACAAAGCCCAACTGCTTCTTTGGATTGTTTCTGGTACCTTTTTAGTGCAACACCAATGAACTTCATCTGTGGACTCACAAACCCTCTTTGTTTTGGTGTCTACAGGACCGCAAAACCCTAAGAGAATTTATGTGATTTTTGGGGGGTGGAGGGAGATTTGTTTATCTTCAAATTCAGTATATTCTCAAATGAAGAAAAAGCTGAGCTTTTTCTGCAAGTTGTATTTTTTTATAGAAAAAAAACTAATAAAACTGTATTGACATCATTTAAACCCCTTCATGTTCTAGTGGCTAAACTTCATCTGAAGCTGGGGGCTCCTAGATCCTAAGCACATAGAAAATTAATATATGCAAGCTATTGCCACTTCTTGCTTTAAGCTTTCCCCCAAAATGCTGAGGACAACCAGATAGTATTTGTTTTGCCCTCCTACCTCTTGTGGCTTTTGTGTAGTGCAAAAAGTATGGCCCTTTTTACATGGCCACCGCTGGCCTGGTGGATGGAGGTGGGTGGGTGAGAAAACCCACTGCACACCCAGCGGTGCTGAGCAGGGAGATATTTACATGGAAACAACTGCGGGGAGTTGTGGGAAGACTGAGGAGGATCTGGCACCCACCCATTGGGCACCCACCCTCCCAGGGTAACACCGAGCAAACACCCATAACATTTACATGGACCACCCGTACATCGAGAGGCGGGAAAACCATGCCCAGCATGGTGACGTTAAAACATGGCCAAGCGAGGGCAAACAAAGTTGCGCCAAATGGTACCATCCTTACACTGCCAGTGGGCAGGAGAGGAGGGAGCTGGAAGGTCAAGAGATACAAAAAAGCAGCGCCTGTCAAGCCCTGAGACACAGGCCAGACAGCCAGGCACAACGGACCCCTCAAAACCCAGACCCCACCCGCAGACTGCAGTGTACACAAGCACACAGGGAAATCCATCAGGATGAGGGAGAAAGGGGACCCCAACCGGGGGTGGGGGGTCAGGTCAGGACTGAGCACAGTCACCAGGAAGAACAGGCAAGCCCCGAAATAGGTGGGGACCACACCAACTGCCTCTGGCAAGGACCACCGCCTACAGAACCCCCCAAACCCTAAAGCACATGGTAGAGCAAGGACTGGCGGGCACAGAGAGTTGAGACACTGCCCAATAGACACAAACTGGCTGCAATGCAGCAGCTGGCCACTAAGCATGGGGCAGGGATGCACAGGGCTAAGGGTGAGCCCCACACCATGGCAGGGAAGGGGGGCCCATATGAAGCAAGGTTCGTGAGGATAGGAAGCCCACCCCCCTCGCATATCCTGACAAACAACAGGGAGGGGGGGACAGGATGCCAGGGACAGGGGGGGGACACGTAAACCCACACAAACAGCGGAGGGGGTACGACCCAGAGGACAGGGTACTAAGGGGCCAAGACAAAAAAGCCCCACTGATAGAAAGCACAACTACAGGGAGGAGGGGAATACACAGTAATGGACCCATGCCCTGTCAGACAACCACCCCACACCAACCTGACATGGCCCACACAGATGGGTACAACAGAGGTAAGGAGAACACAGACATCCGATGGCTGCCGATTAGGGATGGGAATTCCGGATCTACCGGTATCCGATAATGCCGGTATCGGGCGTACCGGCATTATCGGATTCGGCCCGGTAATCCGGCCCCCGGTACCGGATTTCAGTGT
>QEPC01004011.1:165195-186172 GCA_003113815.1 Sphenodon punctatus
AACCAGGTGCCCCCTGCCTTCCCCCCATAGCCATCCCCAATAGCCAGTCCCCCTGCCTTCCCTCCCAAACCCATCCCCAATAGCCAGTCCCCTGCTTTCCATCATGCCTTCTTCCCAATAGCCAGCTGTTAGTCTTGTGATTCTGGAGTTTTCAAAAGGCTGAAATAGTGATTCTTGTGACAGAATTGTGAGAATTTGTGCTTTCAGCTACTGAGAGTTTGCTACTAGTCTTGTGATTTTAGGTGTTTTCAAAAAATGTGTTGCTTGTGATAAAATTGAGGTTTTGAAATCCTGAGATTTAACTGTTAGTCTTGTGATTTTAGGTATTTTCAAAAATGCTGGAAATGTGATGCTTGTGATAAAATTGAGGTTTTGAAATCCTGAGATTTAACTGTTAGTCTTGTGATTTTAGGTGTTTTCAAAAATGCTGGAAATGTGATTGGGTGTGTGTGTGATAAAACTGAGGTTTTCAAATAGTGAGGTAATCTAATATTGAGGTAATCAAATAGTGATTCTTTTGATAGAATTGTGAAAATTTGTGCTTTCAGCTCCTGAGAGTTTGCTGCTAGTCTTGTGATTTTAGGTGTTTTCAAAATGTTAGAAATGTGATGCTTGTTATAAAATTGAGGTTTTCAAATTCTGATATTTAATTGTTGGGGGCTGGTCGGCAGTCACTGGGTGTGGTGCTCGGTTCACGGGGAGTGGTCCCAGTGGTGGGAGCACGATGCCCATTGTAGGCATTCTGCAAGTGTGAGCTGCCCTCATCGCCATCCTGGCTGCATGCTTCGGTCTCCTGGCACAGGTATATGATCAATGGGCCAACCTCCTGCTCCCATCTACTCACTGGTATATCCATGGGCCATGCTGCAGGAGGGCAGCCAATCTGTTCCATGTGGCAATGGTGTGATGGGCACTGAGGTTTAAGGCCAGGCACCAAGGGATGGTGGGGACAGCAGCATCGCAGCACATCTGCCTCATCCTCTCCAGGTTGCCCCTGAATGTTTATGGCCATCAGGTGACCCTACCCATGTGACGGCTGGTGGGAGACCATACTGGTGACCTGAACTGATGAGGAATGGAGAGACCACTTCAGGATAACCTGCTCTCTGCTGAGCCGGCTTGGAGAGATCATTGCCCCCCTCCTCCGGAAGAACATTACCAACATGCGGTACCAATTACCTCCTGGGATGCGGGTGGCCATGCCAGTGTGGCACCTGGAAAACCCTGATTCCTGACAGAGCATCACTGAGCAGTTCAATGTGGGGGCCACAACCGTGAACAGGGCACTTCACGATGTATGCGACCTCATTGTCGAGCTGCTCCTGGAGTGAGTCATCCAGTTACAGGATCTGGTGGTGGTGATCTGAGGCTTTGAGGCAATGGGCTTCCCTCATTGCATTGGTGCTATCGACAGCACGCACATCCCGATCTTCTGCCCTCCCTACGCCAAGACTGACTACCTCAACAGGAAGCAAGTATTCTCTGTGAACCTGCGGGCAGTCGTGGACCACCAATTGTCTGTTCACTGATGTGTACACAGGCCACTCGGGGAGGAACCACAATGCTCTGATCCTGTGCTCCTCCCCTTTCTATGCCAGGATATTTGATGGGGAGATATCCCTGAATCTGTTCAGGATTATCGAGGGTGTTTCCATGACTCCTGTATTATAGGGCATTCCACCTACCATCTGACCTCATGACTGATGAGGGCCTATCCCGTTGCCTGCACCCCCAACCGGGTGCTCTTCAACAAGTGCCTGGCCTCTGCGAGGTGCATGGTGGAGAGGACATTTGGCCTGCTCAAGATGAGGTGGCGCCTCTTGCTGAACCGGAGCCAATTTGACCTCCAGCACACCCCTATTCTCTTCCTGGCAGCCTGTGTACTCCATAACATTTGTGAGACTCATGGGGCTGCCTTGGACAATCCCCCTCCTGTACAGAGAATGAGCCCTGTGCCCCTGTACCATCATGTTCAGAGTGGGGTCTTCAGGTGAATATCAGAGGAGAACCGAGACGCCCTATGCAGGTGCATAGTTGCCCAGCTGGTCGTGAACTGACCTTTCTTTGCCTATCGAAGGCCCCCTTACAATTGCCCTGTATTACAGTTAACCGTGCATCAATACATTGTTCATTCTATCCCTGTACCTGCCTCTGTCATGTTTGCTAGTTGTCTTGGGTACCCCCCTATGGTCTGTAAGTGGGTGTGGTGCTGGGGTGGGTCCCCGATCCCCCCTGTCATGGCAGGGTTGCCTGTTGCTTCACCCTACTACCTTGTGCACTGGACATCCTGTTAAACCACCATGTGGTATCCCTGGTACTGGTTCTCAGATGATCCTGGTGGTGTGCCTGTGCTACCTCACACCATTCCATCCGCACTTAGCAGGTGTGGTATGGCACCCTGTAGAGCCCCATGACCTGTCCTGGAGGGGATAGAGAGGTGTTAGTTTGCAGGGTTGTCATCTCCCTGGGTCCTCTGGTATTCCATCACCATTCTCATCACCTGTTGGGGGAAATGGAATGATGATGGTGTGACACCTGGCACTGTTACCTGTCATCCTGGTAACCTTTTACCACTCCATCCCCTCCATGGCGACATCTGGGGCTCTACAGGGTGCCATCCCATCCGTCTCCTCCATCCCATCCTGTGACTGACCTCCTATGATTTACCGCAGTCTTCTCTCATGGATCCCGCTACTGGGTTCGGGGCCCTTTGTACCATTACCTGTGTGTTCTGTTTCATCCTGGTAGCTGGTGGTGACCCCCTGTGGTGTGCTCCCACCCCTCCTTGGCTGTAGTAGCAGGGTGACCCTCCTCCCTGGGTGAAGCCCGAGTCCCAACAGCCAGTGGGCATCAGTAGCCAGTGCCATGGCCAACTGTCACCTGCAGCTCCTCATCACCCCTCGCACAGTGGTTGATACATCGGAACTTTGACCTAGCTATCCTGGCCCCTTATTCTTTCCACTGGGCCGTACCCTCTGGGGTCCATCGGTCTGAAAGTTCACACATGTGAGCTGCCAGTCCTGCCTGCCCTGCAGCTGTTTGTTACCAGTCCCCTGTCATTAACCACCAATGTGGTTTGCTGCTGGCTCCCTCTCATCCCCTGGATCCCCCTATACAGACTCCATGACAGATAGGTATGTTATGATTGGCAGTTTTATTGGCGGACTATTTACAGGGGGTGGAGTTCATTGTTTCAGGGTCTTCCCCATCCCCTCTTTATGGCACCACCAGAGAATGGCTCTCTTTGGGCCTTGGCAACTGCTGCCCTCTGTGACCGTCAGCTGCCTGGCCTGGGCTCTTCTTCCTCCACTGGCTGCTCCACTGCTGGGTCTGGTGGTAGCTCCTGTGGATGAGACAACTTAGCATTAGCTAAGTATGGGACCTCCCTGTGCCCATCACCACTTCCTGTGCTACCTTACTGCCCTTTCTTGTGCTCAGGTGGGTAACATGTCCTGTGTTTCCCCCCTCCCTCCATGTCGGTTGGCCATCACCCGTTCCCTATGCTTACCTGAGCATGTGGGGTGGCCCGCCTGGATGGTTGTGTTTTTGGGGGTACTGGTATGTTCTGGGGTAGCTGGAGACCCAGGAGGGGGGATTGTGAATGGTGCTGGAGGGGAACTAGGAGTGGGGCGGGCTGACCGGGAGGCCCCACTTAGTGTTGCTGGGGGTTATGGGAGGGAGGGGGCTCATATGGTCTCGGGCGTAGTAGGGTTGCTGCTGTCGAAACCAGGGGTGGCAGATGATCTGGGGAGGGGGCACTGGCACCTGTGGGAAGGTGCCGTGGTGTTGATGTGCTGCCAGACCTCCTACTATGGCAGGTGGGTCCATCTTGTACTGAGGGAGGCACCGTAAGGCCTCCAGGGCAACAGTTATTAGGTGCTGGGTCCTTGTGATGCTTCCCTCCAGTGAGACATGGGCCCTCTCCCTCTCCTGCCTGTCGAGTTGCTGCTAACGGAGGAGGATAGCAGCTTGGCATCTGTCCCACAGGTGTTCTGTGCGGGACCAGGTGAGCATTTAATCAATTTTTCCCTGGTTCCTTTCCCCCTCCCCGAGCTGAACCTCCCTGTTGAGGGTCTGCTCCTCCCTGTGCAAGGTTTTCACCAGCAGTTCCCTCCCAAGGTTCTCCCTTCTCTGCTGGTTGTGAACCCACATCGCCTGGTTCCTCTCTGCACTCCTGGCAGTGACACCCCTGTATGGACCAGGCCATTCTTCTGTGAATGGCAACAGAATCTATTATTAGCTTGGGGCTGGGGATCAGCTACTGTTTACCTGTTCTGACTCCTGAGCCTGCGCTGGGATCTACCCCCACCCCCCGGTTGCAGCTTCTTTGGCCTTGGCTCTGTTGGCATTCTCCACTTGTGCTTCAAGATCCACATTGGCATGTGGAGGGGGCACCATCCGTGCTCCCATTATCCCTGTGTGTGTGTCTCTCCCATCCCCGTGATGACCTCGTCTCCCTGTCCCTCCTCCACAGCCATATCCCCGCCCCCCATCCCCTGTGAAATCTCCACCCATGGTCTAGTAGTATTCCCGCCCCCCCCTTCTTGCTATCCCTTTGACTGTCCCTTGATTGCTATTTGAAGGGGATGGGACCAGGGGCACTACTGTGCCCCGGACCTCTTTGTGTCACCCCGCCACCTCCCTCCACTGTGCCTCTCTGTGTGAACCTGTGTGGTCGCTGGGCTCTGGGATGGCCTTCGGTTCCTCCATGTTCTCCTCCTGAGTCACCACCTCCTCTCCCTGTACCTCCAGGTCCTCTTGAGCTGTGTGAGCAATAGCAATCAGTCAGTTTGGCATTACTTCCAAACTGGAACCCTGACTGTCGTGGTCCAGGCCCCTCGCTCCACATTTCCTGGGATCGTTCTCTTACCTGGGTCATATTCCTCCTCCTCTTGGGGGGGCATCCCTGGTGTCAGTCTGCTCCCCGTGCACCCCCTGTCTCTGTGGTTTCTGACCCTGTGGGTTTCGGGGGCACATGCGGAGGGTGATGCTTCCCGTTTCAGTTTCCAGGGACACCTCCTCCACCAGTAGGATGGGGCTGTCCCCTCCCACTTCCTGGCTGGCCTCATCAGGGGCAGTGGGCTCCCCCTGCTCTGGGGGTTCAGGAGCGGGGGTGTTGTGTTTACCCTGTTTCAGCCCCTGGCAAAGGTGGTGCCAAGGATGCGAGATGCCACAGTGTCCCCGTCCATGCAGAGGAAATGATCCAGCTGGTCATGGAACTCCTGTGTGCTCATGGCACAACTGGACTTGAGGCTATTGTCCTTGATATGTTTATATCCAGACCTCAAGTTCTTTACCTGCTGCATGCATTGAGTCACATCCTTATTGTACCCCAATCACTGCATCTCCTGGGCGATGGATTCATAGACCTGTTTGGTCTTGTAGTTGCACACCAGGTTGTACTGGACTTTTTCGCCCCCCTTCCCCCCCATGTATGACTTCCAGGGTCTCATCCTTGGACCAGGGGCTCCCCTTTTGGGTTCCGCCTGTGTAGGGCCATCCAATTTTGCTGTATGGGGCCTGCCCGGTGGCTGTTGTGGCTGTGGAGCAGGTGTTCTCCTGTTGGGGGAATGCATTTGGGTGAGCTGTTGTCCTACTACACCCCTGTTGTTTCTGGAGGGTGTTCATTGCCCTCCTCCTCCCACCCAGGGGTTCCCACTGTTTTACCTGACTGCCAAGGAGGCCCTCCTCATCTGTCTCCCTGGTGGTGCTGTGCGCCAGGGGTTGGGTGCTCTTCTGTGGAGGGGGACTGGTGGAGCTGTCTGCCCTGCGTTTCCCTGGCATTTGCTTGGGGCTTGTCTGTGCCCTCCCCCATCTCCTGTGTGATTGGGTTCCCCTGATCTTACCTCATTGTCAGATGTGTTCTCTTCACTGGACCCTATAGATGTGGGTGGGTGGGTGGCTGCCAGAGCTGCAGTGCTCCCTCTGCCCTGTCTTGGTAAAGGAGAGCTTTCAGTTGCCATACTGAAGCCTAGGCCCCCCCCTCCCCTGGGTGGCCCGGGGTCCCTCTGCTTACCCTGCCCTTTCCTACACGTCTTGTGGTTCTGGCTTCCTTTGTCTTGTTTTGGGCTTTTCTTCCTGATGTGTTCAGAGCTGGCGCACCCACGTCCTTGCTCACTTCTCCTTTAAGGGCTCCCAGATGGGCATTCGGCGTCTCTCCCAGTGGGTGTGCTTTGCCGTTTACACAGACTGCTGGGTTTTGAACACCCATCTCCACCCACCTCTACCCACCTCCACCCACCTCCACCCATCTCCACTCACAAAGCATGCCGGCTCCTTCCCGGATGCTCCATGGATGGGGGTGGGGGTTGATGGGTGGGTCGTGGGAGCACGCACACCCACCCAATGCCGTTCACACGGATGCTCTCCCACCCATCTGATGGGTGTTCATGAGTGTTGGTGGATGGGTGGCGTCCATGTAAAAATGGCCTATAATAGTATTGGAGCCAATTAGACCCACGAAGCGATTGAACAAGTTTTCAGGATCAAATGTGCTTTTATTTTGATGCAACAACGATGATAAGATGTAATGATTCTTTCAGCTTTGGATTTGTCATCCTACTGTTAGTGATTTAAATTTGAAAGTTAAATGCATCCAGGTTTGTGAGACCCCAAATGAAATTTGCCACTGTGTGTTTTGTATCAGGTTCTTAAATGTGTACTGAACTGGGGTCTGTCGCATCCTAAATACAGTTAGCACGCAGGATGCTATTTTAAATGAGGATGTTTTAATAGTTAAATAGGTCTGAAGTTAAATTCATACAATAAAGTTAATTTTAAATGCATTCCCAGTGCATTTTGATTTTGTTTATTTAAACTAGCTTGGGGTCATTGAGGCTGCAAAACAAGGCGCATTGAGGCACATGGAAAAACCAGGTTCTTATAAGAGAGCACATTCCCACATTCAGCAGACCAGTGATTTTTTCTTTTCCCTGAATATTACCTTGATGTGTGAAAGACTCTATGCACTTCTTTAACCGTGCTTGCACTTGTTTTTTAAGCGCATTGGCAAGCGGCCAAAACCTACCTTTACAAGAGCACGTTTCTAAACACCCACATAAATCCTATTGTCAGAATGCCGTTGCTCCTTTTGCATTAGAGACAAGCGCATATTTTGTTGTTGGGTAACGCAAGCAGCCACGGGAACACCCTCCCCCCCCAATCCTCTAGAGTGCTGCTAGCCAGGGCGGGGTTGGGGTTGTTAGATGATGGCTTGTGATAGGAAGTGGCGCAGGAGGCCAGAGGACATTAGATGCATCTGTAGCCTAGAGAATTTGCGGGTATATAGTAAAGGTGAGAATGTGGAAAGGCTTGTTATTTAAATTGGCATTTGAATGTGATTTGTGCTAAAAAAAGATAGCGTGACTAGCGCATGGTTCCATTTAATTACATTAGGACATTAGCAGCATTTACAGATACCCACATTTTCTTGTATGTGGGAATGCGCTCAGAGTTTGAGATAATACTGAGTGTTATAAATGCTGGAGTTTTGTAATGTGTGAACACACTATTCCCCTTTTATGCAGCAAGATCTTGCAGCCTTGTAAGACCCACCACATCAAGTTCTCAATGCATAAAAGGGGAATAGTGTGTTCACACATTACAAAACTCCAGCATTTATAACACTCACCTAGTATTAATTCAAGCACTTAAAAAAACCATTTTTGTCATGTGTAAAAGCGACCTAAGTTAGAACCTGATGCAAAAGGAATGCTGTGGTTTTTTAGACTGATTTATGTGTATTTAAAGGAACGGTTCCCAAACCTTTTGAGCTTGTGCCAACTTTTTTGGCCTCCTGCACTCTAGCCTCAGCTGCTCTCCTTCTTCCTGCCACCCCTTGGCTGCTCTCTTTCCTGCCACCCCAACTTGGGGTGTTTTATTCGTGCACAATTATTCAAAAGTAGCTGTAAGTCTGGATTTGTCATTCCAGAGTTGTCATTCAGGGATAACCGTTTGCATGATCATTAATATTCCAGAGTTGGAATTGGAACTGGCATTGGAGTCCGTTGCTCGATGGGTGGGTGGAGATAGGTGTTGTATGGGAGCATGCACACACCTACACCCACTACCCAAGGTGTTCACACAGACACACCCACCCATCTCCACCCAGCTAAATGCACCCCACCCACCACCCATAGATGGGTGGACGTGTATGTGTGAACACTGCGGGCAGTGGGTGTAGGTGCGTGCATGCTCCCGTGCAACACCCATCTCCACCCACCCACAGAGCAACTGGCATTGGAGTCTGTTGCTCGATGGGTGGGTGGAGATGGGTGTTGTATGGGAGCATGCACACACCTACACCCACCACCCGCAGTGTTCACACAGACGCCTCCACCCATCTCCACCCAGCGAAACTGGGTGGAGGTATCTCATGTGAAAAGGGCCTATGTTGCATGGCTGCAGTGTTGCCCTCTGTGTGCCCTGTAACATGAATAATAAAATGTAACACCCATTTTATTGGTGTTAGGGTGTCTGTGTGAAAAGGGCCTTATTCAAGACCAAAGTAAATAAATCCTCAAAAATTAGGAGATATAACTCCAGATTACTCTGGAATATCTGTGTACACAAACAGTTAAATCTGGATTTAGAGGTGTTTACTCTGGACTTATGATCATGTAACAACACCTTGATTTCACCCTTTTCACACACATTTGTATTGTAGGTGAGGACTTTTGCCGCACTACACACTCCATAGTGTAGTTGCCAGCCTGGGAAGCCATGTGTGGTGCAACACCCTTGATGCTGTTTTAGCTGTATAGCAGGGCAGTGCAACATGATTTGGGAAGCACTGATTTAAAAGAACAGCCCCCATGTCCTATATATTGCAACCACAACCACACATTACCAAGCCTTGTTAAGTAGGTAGAGTCAGGTTTTACAGGTAGATAAAATGAGGCCCAGAAGGATCAGTGGCTGGATTTTTCAGAGGCCCTGGGAACAGCCAGTATCACAGGAAATCAGGCCATAATTGAGTGGTCCAAGGCCACACAGTAAGCCAGAAGCAACAATGAGACTAAAGTTCTGGCTCCTGGTCTTTTCGCTCAGATCGCACTTTGACAGCGCTTTAAGAACTTTGGGGATGAAATGTGCTAAGTAAGATATTATAGTCTTTACCTCCAGTATAAATATTTTCCTTTTAAAGTAAAGCTTTTCACTCTCTTTTTTTATTACTGCTGAGTTTATTAAGCCCCTATAATCTTTGTTTAAATTGTTGCCGTACAAATTGCGGAAACTACGTAAAACATTCAAGCAATGCAGGCAAGATTTATGCAGCCAAACCACCTGAGCCAGTGTGGTGGTGAAACATTTCCATGTGGAAGTACTGTCTGGGCAATCCATGAGTGCCCACTTAGCCAGAAGCCTCGCTGATAAATACATTTTTTTTCTCCAGATCAAATGGATAATGGTTATGGATAATGTCCTGATTATTCCACAAAAGTCATGGTGGTTGCTGAAACTATGGCCGTTTTCAGATGAGTGCGGCGGCGCCTGCGCTTGTTTCTTAAAAAAGCCGGCAGCCTGTTCTACACGAGACGCTGCCGCCGAATACGCGCATGCGCAGCCAACGCGCATCCATTTCCGGGCGCGAACTGACCGGGTCGGCGATCGAGGCTGGTCATACGCGGCCGGAAATGGATGCGCGTCGGCCGCACATGCGCGTATTCGGCAGCAGCGTCTCGTGTGGAACGGGCTGCCAGCTTTTTTGAAAACAAGCGCGGGCGCCGCTGCGCTCGTCTAAAAACGGCCTAAGACTTTGACCTTTACTGTGCTCTGCCTTATTCCCCTTCTGGAGTTTCCAGCAGCCCATGTGACTCTGAGTGCATGTGCAACAGCTCCTAGTGACTGGCAGATGCTACTGCTGGAGCAGGTTTGGGGTGGGATGGGAGTATGCTGCACTGAAGTGCAGACACTTTCTTCTCTTCCCTCCTAGAGCAGGATGTTCTGAGCCTGGCTAGAGCACAACCCGTAGAGGCTTCTTCAGACTGGAAATTCCAGCTGAAAAAGGACCTGAGCCTGGTCCACTGTAGTCAGGCTCTTCCAAGACCTGTCCTGAGTTTGGGCCTAATGTATCTGGAGTGGCCCAACTCCCTGCTGAGAGACATGATTTCATGGTGCTCCATAAAGGACTACACTGAAAAGGGCTTGGTGCAAAGGCATTCGTCTTTCTCACTGTGTCGCACCAAACCCAACCCGGGACTGACAGGACTGTTTGGGTCTGTCAGGCTTGGGTTGAGCCCCCATCACTCTATGGTGCCCCAAACTCTGATTCCCCTTCAGCTCTGTCTCACTGCTGCCACACACACACCAAAATTGCCTATAGTTTTTCATGCCACTAGACAGGCCAGGGATGAGTCTGCAAGACCTACCTCACCACAAACTTGGGAACTGCAAAAAGAAAGGTTGATGCGTTTGGGCTGCAGGCCAGGATAGGAAAGGGTCCTGAATGGGATATTTTATTGATTTTATTTTTCTTTTATGATGTACTCTGGCACTGGAGTCCGTTGCTCCATGGTGGGTGATAGGTGGAGATGGGTGTTGTGCAGGAGCACATAAGCACCTACACCTACTTCCCGTGGTGTTCACACAGATGCCTCCACCCATCTCCACGCAGTGAAATGCATCCCACCCACCGCCCATGGTGTTCACACAGATGCCTACATCCATCTCCACCCAGTGAAAGTGGGTGGAGGCATCTCGTGTGAAAAGGGCCCATGTTGTCAGGCTGCAGTGGTGCCCTCTAACATGTATAATAAAATGTACCACCAATTTTATCAATGTTAGAGTGTCTGTGTGAAAAGAGCCAGAGACATTGGAAAAAATGGAGGAGGCTCTGTGGGTGGAAGGGGATGAAGATGGGTGTGCATCCATGGAAAAGGGTGCAACTGCACACCCACCTCCACCCACTGCAGCTGCACACCCATCCCCCCACCCACCATTGTCTGTGGGGAAAAGGCCTTTGTTCCTGTACCATCCAGATGGCCATCTGTGGATTTTTTAAAAAGGCAGACAATAGATGGAAACCAGTGCATCAGGGGAAATCCAGTAATAATCCAGACATAAAACAGGAAACAAGAAGAGAGGTAACCCCATGAAATGTACAAAAGCTGAAAGCAGATGGTCAAAAAATCTTTAACGTCTAGTCATAATATTATACCTTCTAGAGTATTATTTATAGCTATTAAGTGACTGACAAGGTGAGGCACCAAGTGCCAGGAGGACAAAAGAGAAATACACAAAAAGTACAGTAAAATCATTGTCATCATTTTAACAGTTCATTTGGCACTCATGGATATCACTTTGTTACTAGAAGGTGAGTGATTTACTGCCATGTTACGTAGGGTGCTGTGGAATGGTAACAATCAAGGAGTAAGCCTTAGCACTAGAGAAAGGGTTTGCTAGAAATTGTACCTTCCGCTAACTAAACAAAAATAAAAAAATAAAGATTTTTATCAGAATCAATTAATTTATTGTCTTGATTGATACCAGATCCGTTTGTTTCCAGGCAACTGCATTTTTTTAAAGGCAAGACAAACATATCCTGAAAAAATATAACAAAAACAGATGTCTGAAAGTCACACACACAGAAGCAAATAATTTGCTCTGTTCTTTTAAACAGAGGGCAGTGTCAGGGGAAACAGATTCTGAATGTGACTGGTAAACATAAAAAATAGTAACAAATGGTTTCAGGCGAGTGGTTGCTGGATTATTTTCACACCTGCTGATGTCTTATTGTCAAGCATGGATCCTGCTTATAACATCATTTTTTTCTTTGATGGAAACCCTGAGAAATAACTATAAAATGTACCCCACTGTGTTGCCATCAACATGTGCTAGAGCCATGGAATGTCCTATTGGAACAGAGGTTAAACAAAGCATATGATTGTTAAAAACTACAACATTCTTCATCAGTTTTCAGACTTTGTGAGTGGACAAAAGAAACGTATTTTAGTGCTTTGCAAAGCAAACTCCCCAAAGTTCAGTTTTCTCCACAAAACACCAACTCATCAGCATTTGTGATGATCATCTTGACTGGTTTCCATATAATCAACTGCTGATTTCTTTTAATTGACTATGTTGTACTTAGTTGACTTGATATTCTACGGTTAGGAAGAAATGTTTGTGTCTTTTCTTTATACGTGATGACCTTTTATGTTAGATTCCAATCAAAGCTTTGTGAAAACTATCCCTTCAACATCCATTCTCTGTAAAGTGTAATTTTGACAATTGCTTTTCAGATTGACTATTGTGAATATGTAAGAAACAGTCCATTTTCAGGTAAGAATGGCAAAAGTCCTTTCAGGAATTCAGAATGCAGTTGGCTTCAGGGGCATAAGTACTATGGAACAAGGGGACTCGGTTAAGTCGACACCTTGGGCTTTAGGGGCCTTTGAAAGCAGCATAAACTGGAAGTTTTCAGAGTGGGTGGGGGCAATCTGAACATTTTCTAATGGCATTTAGGTTGCTTGCAAAGGACCCCACCAAGAAAGAAGTTTTCAGGGTGGGCAGGGGTGGAGTGCTGGCCCCACTAACTCTTAAAACTTCCTTCTTGGTGGGCTAATATCATTCCAGGGTTCCAGGGTGCCTGGGAGCCAAGCAAGCACCACAACCTTTGCAGAGGGAGGCTGAGGCTGTCTTGGAGCCTTGGGAGGGCTTCCACTTAGGAAGACACTATCTCACTTGCCTTTGTGTGTGTGTGTGTGTGTCCATAATTGCAATATGAGTCTGGGCCTGCCACAGCCTTGCAATGACACTGATTTGCCTTAAGAATGTGGTATATTAGTTATTTATGACAATTGTGTGTAAAGTGGATATATGTCCTGGCTTTAGCAATGTGGTTGTTCCCTCTCCCCCCCTGCCATGATACTCACAACACTTCACATATAACACAACGTTTAATCCTCACAACAACCCTGTGTGGTAGGTTAAGCTGAGACAGTATTGTGACTGGCCCAAGAAATGAGTTTATGGGTGAAAACAGACATGACGCTAACCACCCTTTAACCACCCTTGGTGGTCATTTATGCATGTTTCAGGGCTGCATAGGACACCAGTACAGCCCTGCAACATGAATAAATAACCACCAAGGGTGGTTAAAGGGTGGTTAGTGTCATGTCTGTTTTCACCCCATGGCTAAGGCGAGATTTGACCCAGGGTCCCCCACTACCTCCTGCTCCAACTAATGAGCATTATATAGCGCCCCACTGCCATGGGCCATAGTGCAGGGTTTCACAAAGAAGAGGTTGGGATTCCAAGAGGGGTCAACCACATTGCTAAATAGGATCCAGTGAGACTGGATCTGCATAATTGTATATGCAAAATTACAAAGCTTGGTATTGCAAGGATTTCTTTTGTCTCTAGGTAGGATAACAGTCTGAAAGAGTTGGGGGCTGTTGGTTTCTGATTAGTTTTTGCTACAGTATTTTCTTATTCTCATGTCATTTTGTCAGCTTTTGATTCTGCTTCTGATGTATGTTTCCATGTTATTGTTCAAGCTCATTGCCTCTTGCCTTGGGGATTCCAGTACAATGGCCACAATCCCAAACTCCTCCACATCGATTCTCCATAGCACAATGCATTCCCAATGGACGTATGTGTGGGTTGTGTGTATGGCCCTTTTTACACAGTCACTCTAACACTGATAAAATGGGTGTTACATTTTATTATACATACAGGGCAACACTGCAGCCCTGCAACATGGGCCCTTTTCACACAAGATGCCTTCACCCAGTTTGACTGGGTGAAGGTGTCTGTGTAAACACCACTTGCCATGATGTAAACACCACCTGCACCCACTTGCGTTGGGTGTAGGTGTTTACACGCAAATTGTGTTTACACAGACGCCTCCACCCATCTCCACCCAGAGATGCACCCCACCCACTGCAAGTGGTGTTTACACAGACGTCTCCACCCAGTGAAACTGGGTGGGGGCATTTTGTGTGAAAAGGGCCCATGTTGCAGGGCTACAGTGTTGCCCTGTAACATGTATAATAAAATGTAACACCCATTTTATCGGTGTTAGAGTGTCTGTGTAAAAAGGGCCTTAGTGCGCATGTGTGGGTTACACACGAGATCCATGGAGCATGGGATCGGCACCACCACCTTTTCGGATTCTCCATATGTGTCATATGCACATCTGTATTTATTCCATAATTTCCTGTCATGTTTTTTGTTCCTGTTTTCTCTAATGTCTTTCTCCAAAAATTATCATTTGTCTCTCCCCCTTGCCTTGCATTTTATGCAAAGGATTTAATTAGGGCTGAAACGAAGTCTTCAGAAAACTTTGTAATTCGGCAAAGATTACGGTATTTGCTTCTGAAAGTCCAAATTCCATAGTTCTGAGGACCAAGGCTGTTATTCGGAAAACTTTGGAAACTTCAGAAACTGTTGCACACGTGAGGGGCTGGTGGATAGTTGAGCTTCTTTTGGAAATGAAACTTAGTGCCAAATTTGGTAGGAGGGGGGTATAGTAGGGGACAGTTGAGTGATGGTAAGCCATATGGCAAGTTTTGATTGACTGGTCAGGCCAGATAGCAAGCTTTTGATTGACTAGTATGATAAAATAAAACTGACTGCTGTCATTTTGTCCATTCTCTTTGGTGAATTTGGCTGTGTACTACACTGCTGCTGGATCTGTAAATAATTAGCTGGGGTGTGTGTGTGCGTGTGTGCCTGGTCTGGCCTAGCATGGTATGGTTTTGTCTTGCCTGTCCATAGGGGATGGGAGTTATGTTTACGTTTACCATGCCATGCAATTTTGTTTGTTTGTTTGTTTTTTAAATAATTGGGTGCCACATTGCTCTTAGTTCTGCCTGCTGCTTAGTTGGCACTTGGTACCATGAGACCAGAGGGATCTCTTTGCCTGGCTTCACTTCCCCTTGCCTGGTCTGTTCAAGTTACCAGTGCCACAGAACCATGCCATGCCAAATGGGTGCAAGTGTGGGGGATACAATGTGAATGTCTGGTTTCCTTACTGGTTTGCTGCTGGGAGTCTGGTTTGTCTGTTTGAGTCTGGCCTTTTTAGGTTACCCGTGTCTGGCCTGTTCAAGTTACCAGTGTGCCAAAGTACCAATGTCATGCCAAGAGCGTGCCCAGGGGTAGGTGTGAATGTCTGCTTTCCTTCTCATATGTGTTATCAGGCTGGCTGGCTTTTGGTGGGATTTCCCCACACAGTTGCACTTTTGTTGTATTCTTCTTGAGCGAATGTCCCACTCTTGCTAGCCTCTTTTTTCTGTGCACTGCTTGGCTGGCATAATAATGATTTTACAGTGGGTGCACTCAATGCTAAGGTGGGCCATGCTGTGGGTGCACACACTATTGTTGTTTTATTTTTATTTCTTCTGTACGCAGTTGGACTTTTGTGGGGTTGTCTTCTGTAGTGATTGTCCCATTCCTGCTAACCTGACTTTCTGGGTAGTGCTTTGGCTGTAGGTTCAAGAACTTTTGCCAAGATGTGACTAGCTGGGGCACTGGGAGAATACTTTCTAGTTTCTTTCTGGCTGATAATATGGTGTTTATTGGGGATAGGGCTTGCCTTGTATAGGTGGGCTGGACACACACAATGGAGGCTTTTTGGGGGGGGAGATGTCTATTTTCTTGTTTGTGGTTGTTATGGCTGCTGGTCTGGCTGGTGGCATCCTTGGGGCCACACATGCCCCCTCCCCCCCCAGCTTGTTGAAACTTGATTGATCAATTTGATGTTTGCTAATATAGTCTTTGGACTTCTTTGGTGGGGCACCCCAGTTCAACCCCCTCCCACCCACCCTGAGCTTCAGGCCTTGCATGTGTATCATTCATGGGGGTGGGGGTGGGTGTATCATTCATGCGTGGGGATGGGATAACTTACTAATCACATACCCTTTTGGTTTTTTAATTACGTGGTGGTGGTTTTTGTGCTGGCTTTGTTCTGTCTCTCTCACTCTGTCTTTCATCTTGCTGGCAGGTCCAACAGGGGGAGGAAGGGCTGCATGTGTTGTTGTCCACCCTGATTGGCTAGAAAATTAAGGGGGGGGGAAGAAGGATGGGGTGGATGATTTGTTGTGCACATTGTGCACACCCCGATTAGCTAGGCAATTAAATGGCTGCAGCTGCTGCACATGGCAACACCTGCTGAGGTGCTAAGCTGGTGCCAAAGAGTTCTGAAGTTTCCAAAGTTTCCTAAAGTTTCTGAAGTTTTCGGACATCCCAGACTTTGGTTTCTGAAGTCCAAAGCTTCGGAAAGAGTGCCAAAGTGCCTCCGGGTACCTGGACCAACTATTTGGAACTTCGGAACTTGGTCAGAGTCCCCAGAAATGCTATTAGGTTCAGCTCTTGATTTAATTTAATATTTTAGGGTCTTGGTAAGTCTCCAGGTTTCAGCACTGTAGACTAAGACAGATTTATAGTGGTGTTAGATAATGGAAGTTTGTTTTAGAAGGCCTACTGCACTTAAAATGCTTGACTCTATTTTAAAGAGAGGAATGAACCTAAACACATAATTAATAATTAATAATTAATAATTAATAACTGTCATTATTGTTATTGTTATTGTTTATATTAACACAAGCAATGTACCTGGTACTGTACAGTCAGTAGCTACAGACAGGTCCCTGCCTGAGCTTACAATCTAAGGGATAAGGAAGGGGGAGACAAGGGAGAGGTGAACATCAGGAAAGACAAGGATACATTCATGAGTGTGAGAAGATGATCATGCAGGTACACATGCTTAACTTAGGGTGATTTCAGAAGTGATGCGTTCCAGTTCACCACAGTGAATCCCACCCTGGTGTGAACGGATTCACCGTGGGCTGTGGTGACACGTGCGGCCCCAACAGAAGTGACAGGATCGTGACCACTGCCCGGGGGCAATCAAAGAGAACATAGGCCACGGGAACACAACACACATGCAGTGGAGATGTGGAATGCGGTTTTATCCACAGAATGCACTGCGTCTGGGGTCAGTTCCTTCCACCGTGGCTGCAGGTTTCCATTCAGAAGTTACTTTTCATTCACTCCTGTCGTGGTGACCATTCACCACACTTCTGGATCTCCTCCCGCCCCAACCTCATGAAGTGTGGTTAGCTTTACCCCGGGCTGCGTTTGACTGTGGTGAACATCTGGATGCGAGCAAACAGACATGCACGGTGCTTTCACACACACACCCCCGCGTTTGACTGAGNTGACTGAGGTTGACTGTGGTGGACATTCACCACGTCACTTCTGAAATCACCCTTAGTTACAGGGAAGAGATTCTGTCAGGGAAAGTCTGACAAAAGAGGTAGATTTTTGAGATTTTAAAGTTGGGAGCAAAGCAGAAGATCAAATGTATCCAGGGAGGGAGTTCCAGGTCTGGGAGCAGCAAGAGAGAAGGGACAAAGTTTTTTAGTGGAGCAGGGGAATCGCAAGCAGGTAATGCTGGGGCCAGAGGAGGAGCAAAGCTCCAGGGCAGGAATGTGGCAGGATACAAGAGCAGAAAGATATAGGGGAGCAAGGCCATGAAGAGCCTTGAAGGTGAAGTCCAGGAGCTTTTAATTAATGTGTTCCAGTAAAGGGAGCCAGTGTAGGGCAGAGAGGATGGCCTGAACATGGTCAAAGCGATGAGCAAGGTGGATGACTTTGGCAGCAGAGTGTTGAACGGAGATGGGGGGGGCAATATATCAGAGCAGGGGAGACCAGTAAGGAGGAAGTTACAGTAGTCAAGGCTGGAGATGACTAAAGCATGGATTAGGTTTTTTTGTAGTGGCAACAGTAAGGCAGGGCTGGATTTTAGCAATATTATACAGGACAAAATGGTAGGATTTGGCAAAAGCCTGGATCTGAGGCATAAAGGAGAGGGAGGAGTCAAAAATTAATCCCAGGCTATGCGCCTGAGGGACAGGCTGGATGGTGACAGCCTCATTTGAAACTGAGAGGGAAGTAGGAGGGGAACATTTTGGGGGATGAGAAGTTCAGTCTTGACCATATTAAGCTTCAGTTGGTGGCGAGACATCTAAGAAAAGATGTCAGAGAAACAGTCAGCGATACAAGACTGGATGGAGGAGGAGAGCACAGCAGTCGAGAGATAGAGTTGCGTGTCATCAGCATACAGGTGGTACTGGAAGCCATGAGATTCAATGAGTTTACCGAGAGCAAAAGTATAGAGGGAGAAGAGAAGTGGGCCCAGGGCAGAGCATTGGGGAACTCCCACGGAGAGGGGGAGCAACATAGAGGAGGTACCAGCAAGAGAAACATTGAAGGAGAAGTTTGAGAGATACAAAGAGAACCAGTCAAGAACAGTCAACTCCGGAAACCAAGGAAGCACAGCGAGTCCAGGAGGAGGCCATGGTCAACAGTGTGAAGACAGCAGGGAGATCAAGGTGGACAAGAATGGAATAGAGAACCTTAGACTTATCCAAGAGAAGGTTATCAGTGATTTTGACGAGGGCGGTCTCAGTCGAGTGGAGAGGGCAGAAGTCCAATTGAAGGGGGTCAAGGGAGGAATTTGAAGTGAGGAAATCCAGACAGCGCATGTAGCCCACCCACTCCAGGAGCTTGGAAGCTGTTATAGGGGGACTTGGTATAGCCCAGGCTCAGGAAGACTGGACACACCTTGGGCTTGGAGGGGCGTGATACAGTCCAGCCTTGTGGGAGGGTTTTTCCCTGTCTCTGCTCTCCCTCTTCCTGGCTTGGCCCTTCTCTCCGGGCCGGGTGGACAAGCTGGCTGCACTGCAGCAACTAGCAATGGATTGCTCTTCATTTAACCTCTAACAATAAAAGAGAAACTTAAATAAACCTCCCAGACTCCAAGTCTTCTTCTTACATAGTGGCAGTGGTGCTATGACAGCCCACAGAGAGACTGGGAGACGCAGAGCAGAGATGGGTCACACATTAAAGCCTCCAGCTCCCCTGGAGTTCAGAAGCACAAACCTGGCAGAGGACTGGAGCCGCTGGAAACAGGAATTCAAACTGTACACTGATCTGGCCATGATGACAACCAAGGAAGGAAATAAGGTAAAACTTCTACTTTACCTTGTGGGGGCCTAGGGCAGGAAAATATGTGAAGGTTTAAAGCTGTCCCAGCAATCGCCACTCTTCACAGTATTGGCTGCCTTAGAGGCTCACTGTATGCCCAGGCTCAATGAAACAGTGGGGCGTTTTAACTTTTTCAAGAGGGACCAAAAGGAAAATGAAGGTCTGCCCACCTATGTGACTGAACTGAGGTCACTGGCTAGCACATGCAAATTTGGGGAGTTGGAGGACTCCCTAATCAGGGACAGGATTGTCTGTGGGACCTCAGACAGAAAACCACAGGAGCGCTTGATCCGGGAAGGTGAACTGACCCTAACAAGATGTATAGACTTGGTGCAAGCAGCGGAGACTACCAGAGATCGAATGAAAGTTCTGGAGCCCCGGAGGGCAGACACCATTCTGAAGGTGGGGAAGAGCAAGCCCAAAGGTGATAGCAGACAGAAGCTGGCAGAGATCCAATGAGGCAGGATATCAATAGAGCCCCAGAGAAATGGGACACCATCAGAGCCACAGCTGGGGAGAAAATGCAGTTTTTGTGGGAGAAGACACAAGAGGAACAGAGACAAATGCCCACCATATGGGCACAGATGCAACACATGTGGAAAACCTAACCATTTCAACACTGTGTGTAAGGCAGATAGAAGGCTTCAACGAGTAAAACTGGTACAAGAAGGGGGTGAAACCTCCTCCATAGAATCAGAAAATGAGGAAGACAAGTGAATTCCATAACTGTCATTCCCCAACCCCACCAGGTGAGGGCGGTAGGTGCAAAAAACCAGGCTGCCATTTTTGCCTCAATGCTAGTAGGTGACAAAAAAGTGAGTTTTCAATTGGATTATGGAGCCACGTGCAACATAATCACAAAAAAAGATCTGAGACCCAACACAGTGATGAGGAGAGCTTCAAGAACACTGGTGATGTACAACCACACCACAGTTCAACCAGTAGGGAAGTGCAACTTGACAATAAGAAAACCCAAGAATGGAAAGAAATACAACTTTAAATTTGTGGTAGTAGATGAGGATGGACTACACCCTCTGTTGGGGTCCCTAGACATCCAAATGTTGGACCTAGTGAGAGTACAGCATCACAATTTTGTGCACAATGTCACCCAGCCAAGAGTCACGCTGAGTTGCCAGAAAAAAGGGACATTAGGCGAGGAAGAAATAACAGAAAAACAAGACAGTGTAGGCAATGCAAACCCCAGTAGAATGACAAGGAACTCTGTAGCAATGGAATCTGAGGATGTTTTTCAGGGAGATGGATGCCTAAGGGCACAGAACGCCTGGAAGTCAATGAAACCATTGAAGGGTAGGAGCGAAATAGGGCAATAGCTGGAAGGGTCAGAAGGTTCAGAGTGGCCTTCTTAAGGATTCTTAAGCCTCCTTAACATTCTTAAGGATGTTTGAAAGCCAGTGGATATGACCCAGTAGAGAGAGAGAGATTGATGATGTGCAGCAGAGAAGGCGCAGCGGTGGGGGCAAACGCTGTTAGAAGGTGAGAGGGGATGGGATCAAGGGGACAGGTGGAGGAGTTGGATGAAGAGAGGAGGGAGGTGACCTCATCAAGGGATGCTGGTGAGAAGAAAAAGAGAAGAGAGGCAGAAGGTGGGATAGCAGGGCAGGGAATGGAGAAGGTTAGGAAGCAATAGCAAGGCAGAGTTTATCAATCTTGTTGTTGAAAAAGGAGAGAAAGTCTTGTGCAGAGAGAGGGGGGAAGAAGACTGGGGAGGACAGGGAGGCTTTAGAAGGGAAATAAATGTTGAGAAGAGATGGCAGGGATTGCAGGAGTGAGTTACACTTAATGTTGAGAAATAGCAGTCTTTGGCCAGGGAAAGGGCATCACTAAATGCAGATAAAGAAAACTTGTAGTAGACGAAGTCGGCAAACTCACGAGACTTCCACCAGAGGTGTTCAGCAGCTCGAGAGCAGGATCGGAGGTGTTGGATAGTAGGGGTGAACCAAGGATGTGGGTTTATATGACAGATAGG
>QEPC01004011.1:192902-245071 GCA_003113815.1 Sphenodon punctatus
CTCTTCATCTTATAACACACTGCCAAAGTGATCAAAACACAAAGTCACTCAGAATAACTTGAAATAACCTAAACAAAATATCTAAAATAATGGATATACAAATTTCATTTGGATGCATGAAAACAATTTGGGTAATTGGGAAATGCAATTTATCTGAAAATGCAAATTATATTTATAAATACACAATTATCTATCTACTATTCATTTCAGTTCTAGCACTATAGCACAAAGCAGCCACAGACTCCAATCCTCAATCATAGGGTTATGGCCTGAATATGTTCCACTTCCATCTCAAAATTTGCCTTGTTCTTAGCCTTGAGAATTTCCTGTGTCTTTTTTATGATGATGTGATTTTTATATGTTTCAGCTTTCTATGCATAAATACAATACTTACATCATTCATCATAATAGTTTCCTGGGCCTGGAGTTGTGGTTTTTTTAAACAAACAAACAAACAAACAAACAAACAAACAAAACAGACTGAAGATGCTTGGTTTTAAAATATCAATCTACCTTCCATGCGGAAAATTTCTGTGTTAGGGGATTTTTCTCGAATACAGTGTTGCACTCTGTTTACAGATCAGTTTTCACCTGCTTGAAATCAAGTTGCCTGTTTATTGCAATCCCTGCTGGATATGTGTTCGTAAACTGAAAGAATGAAAATTCACCATCCTTTACCTTTTAAAAAACCATCTTAACATTTATTTGAACAGAGCAGTAAATCCAAGTGTACCCAACTATTTATAAAAAGATGGTCGGTCTCTTTATTAGCAATGCCATTTCTACCTCCAGCTTGTTTCATTATATAAAGGAAATATTTTGAAAAAACTCTCCCAAGTCGCTAGTGTGCGTATTGGATGTGTGACTGAGTTTGGTCAGTCTTTGCCGCCACAGGGAATTGCAATTTCATAGCAGTTCTCTTGAGTTTTTCCTTTAATAATACCCTGGTTGTGAAGGAGAGCACATCCAACTTAAGTCTCTACCCAAAGCAGCAGGAAAGCATTCCAACAGGTAAGGCATGAAGAACACCATAATAGATATACCCTATGTGCATGTATGTCTCCATTTTGCCCTCAATGCCCTTTTGTATGGAAGCTGTACCCTTTTAAGACTGTAACTTGCCCTTTTGCTGGATATAATAAAACTGCTCGTTTATTAGCAAGAAAATACAATTTGGTAAGGAATGATCTATCACATACGTATACTTGTATTGAGAAGAGTGAATTTTAGATCACAGTGGTGGATTCAGAGGGGGGCAAAAGCGGTATAGCCCTCAATTCTTAGGCATCAATTACAGGGGGTCTCTGAAGGCCTCAAAATGCCTAGAGCTTCAAAGAGCTCTCCAAAGGCTCATTTGCAGCTTCAGCAGCATCCAGAACAAAATGGCAACATAAGGCCACTTTTACACGAGGCACTTAGAAGCGCCTACGGAGCCCCATATTCAAGAGGAAAGCTGCACAGGGGGTGTTTCCATGCTCCCTGCGCTACCGGAAGTGACGTGCCGCCCATTCTCTTCAGCAGTGGAGGCTGCAGACATGGGGCTTTCAAAGAGGCATGTTCTGTAGACCTGAAAATCAAGGTCTATAGAGGAAAAGAACACTCACTGAATCTTGGTTTTTTTTAATAAAATTAGTTGGGTTTTTTTTGTTTTTATTACATCAGTAACCGCAAGTTAATTCTTAACTGTTATATTTGCATTTAGTAATTTATTAGATGGTTAATTATGGGAGCAGCGAGGTCTGCTCCCATGGTTAAGGCCAGAATGCAGTTTCCATTATAAAGCATGAACATTCTATTGCTGCTTATACAATTGGCACCATTTATCCTATTTGTCTGAAATTGGCAGAGAGGGTCGCTTCAGTGTGCGGTATAATATTTCCAGATTTCATGTAAATCAGACAAAAGACAAACAAATTATAGAAGTTGAAATGTTGGAGAAAAAATGCTTTTACTTCCAGTCTCAGACACTTTTTTGTAGGTGTCAGTACTTAGTGTTGAAAGAATGCATGGGTATTTACTGTTGTTATATAATTAAGGGGTGTTTCCTTGGGGGTTTTGGTTTTGAGATTTTTAAAATCTATCCTGTGGTTTTAAAGTTTTAAAAATCATTCAAGTCTATGGGAAAGTCTGTAACATTGTGCATGCACAGTAAAGAACCACCAGAGGGCAGCACGTACAGGCAGCAGAGGGACTGAGGGTAATTTCAGATGTTACGATACCAGGATCACCCACAGTGAATCCCCTGTGGTGACCAATGGTACCATAACATCTAAAGGGAGTTCTGCCAGATGTTCACCCCAGTGAATACCTGACAGGAATCTCATTGACCACACTTTCAGACCTCTGACCATCCAGAGGTCCAAAAGCGTGTTGGGATCAGGCCCAAAATTGGAATGGCCATGGTCCAGGATGGGCCGCAGGTAACATCTGTTACCTTCAGCCCAGTTGGATCATGGACCCGGCCATGGTCTGGCATCGGGTGCAGCGGCCAGATTGGCTGCTGCGCTCACTCATCTCCCGTAGGGCAGGTGGGCAGGGGAGCATGGGGGGGTCAGGGCTGTGCGGCCGCATGTCATGCCGCGCAGTCCCACCCCCTTCCCGATCCCCAGGCGGAATCAGGCCAGCACGTTTGAAGGACGGCTGGACTGATTCCTGACCAGGATCTGAAACGGATCCTGGAGCGCGATTCAGTGTGGTGGGCCTGAAGGCCTGTCACATCTGAAATTACCCTGAGAGAGGGGACACAGAAGATGGTACCCTGCAGAGGTCTGTGGCCAAGAAGGGAACTGCTCCCATAGTCAGTCTGCAGTGGGCCCTGCCAGAAAGTTACTCCTGCAGAGAGAGCACGCCGCTCCCCCTCACACCATGACCAGCTGCCGCCATAGTTGTTGAATGGATGTGCTGGGCAGAGGGAGGAGGAGGTTTAAGCTGCTGCAATGGAAGAGGGGGAACGGGGTTTAGCTGGAGGCTGGGAGTTGTTTAAATGGGGTTTCCTCCCAGGCTTGGATGCATGGAGACTGTGAACTGTGCCTTTGATTAAACTCCCCTCTCCTGTCTCGATGATCCCTGCTGGGGCTTTGCTGGCCGCTTTTTGGGGGAATGGGGATCCCAAATCTTCCCCCAAGTGCTTGGATGCTTTCCACTGACTCCTGCCAGCTGGGGCCCATTCCCTGACATGGATGCACTGAAACCTCTAGGTTTAGGTCAGGCAGGGAGGTGGGAAGAGTATGTGGTTTGGCTGGCGGGGTGAGGCAAGGAACTGGGAGCAGTGAGTGGTGGTTATGGCTGGTGTGGGCAAGGAGCTGCTTAGGTGGTGGGGAAGGGTAGTTTTTCCCCCTCTCTCAGAGTCCCCCCACCCCTTTGGCAAGCCGGAGCCAAACCTACTATGCAGAGTGCTCAGTAGGGAGAGGAATCTCTCTCGTTCCCGGTCAGCACAACTGTGTACAGTGGGGCTGGGCTGAGGGCTTGCCACCTGTGGGTGGAGAGGTTCCCTGGTGGAGGAGGCAGTCTGGGATAGTTCAGAGGCTGCTGTGCTGATGCAGAGAGTGAACTGGATTTTTCTACTTTGGTGAATAACTTTTTTTAAATTTCTTTTTTTAATTATTTATTTATTTATTTATTTATTTTAATTTTTAATTTTAAATGTCCCCCTGACATTTGTTGCTCTTCACTATGGTACAACACCTTTTAATTGTCCCCCCTCTGTGACTAATGTATTTTCTATTTTATTTTTGGATTAATTTTTAGTTTGGGGTTGTTTTGAAGGGGAAATTTGCTTGTTTGGATATTTTAAATATATTTTTGGATGTTTTTAATATATTTTTTTATTTTGGGTTTGGATATTTTGGGTTTTAAGTGAATATATTTTTGGATATATTTAATATTTTTGGATATTTTTTATTTTTTATAATTTGTTTTTATTGTTTGCATTTAGTTTAGACATTTGATATTTGCCTTAGATATTTTGTGTGTTGACTGAATGAAGCTGAAAAAAATCCAAACAAAATATAAAAGTTTTCCCAAAAGCTTTACTTGCTGATTTCTTGTATTTAATATGTTTGCAGCAGTGAGTAAAAACAAACTTGAAGTCACCTTAGTGGATGCATGTCCCAGAGAGAGGGGCCACCCCGGTCCAGGTCAGGTATCGAGGCAGAATACGAATTCCTCTGGCCTGACCAAGCTGGGGAGGGGAGGCAGGGAGCAACATGTGGTTGGCTGGCTCCACACCTGAGCTGTGGCCAGAGGCCCACCCCATGCCATGATGGGCAGCCATGGCTGTCAATAACAGGCAGTCATGGCTGGATGCCATGGAAACCCCCAACACCAGGCCAGGATGGCATAAACACAGATGCTCTCACCTGGTTCGGCCTATTCTGGCCCACATGGGTAGCTTTTGGGCCTGGATTGTGGGCCTGGTTCCATCTAGGTACATGATGTTTCCAGACTGGCTGGCTGCCTACCCTGCTGGGGTCTGAACCAGACCCACATCTGGTGGGCCTATAACAGATTTGTGGGTTCAGTATTGGTCCAGGCAGGCCAGAGCGGACTGAACTGGGAGGCATGATATTTGTTAACACCCAGTGTGAATATTTTTAAAATACTTGCTTTTCTAATGGACTTATATTGTCTTAGAGTGGTGCTCTTTCCTGTGATAGCCCCTTTGAATTTTGTTCCTCTTCTCGAGTGATCTGATGCTTGAGAAACTTTTTGTTGAACTTTGAATGTTTAAATTAGTTGAGAAGAACTTTTAATGTTAAAATTGATTGGGATATTTTGTTGGGCTCATATAGTGGAAAAGATTACAGACAGAAATACAAACTTCCTGTATTTAATCTTTCTGCTGCAGTGTGAATACTTTAAAAATGCTTGCTTTGCAGTTTGCACACATTCTTGTGTGGTTTTAATGTTCTTGAAAGGGGATTAATCCATACCTGGATCTGTCCCCTATCCTTGTGTGCATGCTCTCATCACTGCTTCTTTTCCCTGAGCTCAGATTTTCAGTTCTTGGGGGTAGGAACTGTATATTAGGGGAGGACATTATGGATTTGGATTAATCCATAACTGTTGGTAATGGGCTGTTATGGATTAATCCGTACAGAACTGCAACAGTGGCAAGACACCTGTTTGAAGATATGGTTTTAAATCTATTAAAAGATAATTAAAAAAAAAATCATATGCATGTGCAAAATGGCTGCTGGATCATTCTGCTCATGTGCGCCCTTTTCCAAAATGGCAGCAGTAGCATTGCTGCCATTTTGGAAAAGGGCAGCCAGTCTGCACATATGCAGCCGCCATTTTGCACATGTGCAGACTGGCTGCTCTTTTCCATTTTTGACCTGAAATTGATCTTTTTGCCCCTTGTTCCAACTGTCTGCCCATCCCATGTTCTGTTGTCTGAGGTTCAGTGTCTGCTCTGATGCCTGCTTACTCAATGTTGTCTTTGTTGCCTGCTCTGCAACTGCCTGTGAGACTACTCTGCGACCCTGCTTGTTTCCTGCCTTTCAGCTTGTCTGTCATGTATTGTCTGCCCCCTGGTCCATATGTCAGCCCCCAGCTTGGCCTGAAGTGGAGGCCCTGAATTCTGCACTGTCCTCTGGGACTTGGATATGATCCTGCACTACTGATTTTTGCCCTTAGAGCAGATAGTCCAGGCTGGGATTTTCTCCCTTGGCCTTTCTTCTTACTCAAGCTCAGGGGAGTTGCCCCATCTTAGCTAGAGACTCTCAGATAGTTTGCTATTCTTTAGCTGCCCCTGGGCACATTAAGGCCTGAACTACTCTCTGGTCCTAATCCTGTTCTGACTCCCATGAACCCCGGACCCTGATCTGCAGTGTGTTCTTGACAGGGAAAAATATACAAACTGAATTTCTTGTGATAACCTGAAATCAATGCCATTTCTTCACAGAACTGAGGGGAAACATGTTTCTTCTCCCCAGACACTGCTTTTTGGCACCTGTTTCTGAGTTAAAGTTTATATAGTGCAACTTTTATATAAGCAATATATTATATTAACCTTCTAATGATCACATTAGTTGCTTTCATTCCCTTAATAGAAGTTTTAACAGTAATAAAATGCAGAATTGGCTGGTAATTAGAACTGTGATTAGTTATAATGTGTATTTCTTTACCAAAACAGAAAAATCCCAATGAAATGTAAATTAAAATAGTGGAACTGTGTTTAGCAATCTCAAATTATCCCACAGTGCTCACATCCTCAGCCTTCTAAGAGTTAATATGTGTTAAAAAGCAGACATTTTTATAATGCAAATTTACACTTAATGTGTAATAAAGCGCAATACCGTACAAATTGATAAAAAATGAAGTTTATAATTTTGTAATATTAAAAGTAACCAATGAATTGTGTTTGATCTTGTGGGTCTGATGTATGACAACCCTTATTCATGTGAGCAGCTCTTACTCATGCAAATTGTTATATTGCTTTTATTGGTAGGACATGTCTTTGTATGTGTATTGGTACTTGGTGCTTGTTACTACTGTATCTGAACATTTAATATTCTTCTCACAATACTCCTGTAAACTACATTTTACAGATGTGGAAATGAGCAAAAGAAAAGCTAAGTGACTTACCTCCAGTCAGATAAGAAGTCTTTGGCAGAGCTGGAGGTGGGTCCCCTGGAATGTATACTAGCATACTACAGTATTTTCAGATGTTACGAGATCACACTCAACCACAGTGAACCACGGTCTATCCTGTGGCGGGGTCAAAGCGCCCTGAACGTCTGTTTGGCGGCCGCCACATGTTCACCACGGTCAGTACCCATATGGGGTCAATTTCAACCACACTTCCGGGGCTCCCCGCAGGACAATCCCCGAAAGCGTGGTCAAAGAGATTCCCGACAGGAACCAACAAAAAGTAACATCTGGCCGGCAACCACCAGCTGGCATCAAAGGAAATGATTCCCAGTCGGGGACAAAGCACGCAGCATCGCTGCCAGGCAACAAGCAACAACACAGGCCGGGGAGGGAGATTTAAAGGGCACACAGCAGCAGCCGGGACTAGCTGCCCTGGCGCCTTCCAGGTGCTTTGACCACAGCCCAGCCCAGGATTGGCATAACATCTGTGGTGCTGCCCCGGGCCGTGATCTGTCAGCCCGATTCCCTGCTGTGGTCCCAGTCCCCTGTTCGGGTTTTTTTTTTACCATGGGGGGTGGTTGTTTGGGTCACCCCCGCCAGGGATCCACTGTGGTGAATCAGGACTGCATAATGTCTGAAAATACCCCTAGTCATTGGACCATACCATCCTAGCTCCAGCTATTACCATAGCTCAGGAAGTGTGTGGAAAGCACACACTGTGAGAAAGCATCTAATCCATGACTGTTATCAAAGGGAATCATTTGTTCTGCTCATTTAATTACTGCCTCAGGCCAGGTCCTGCAAAGGGCCATTACCTCCTGCTAAATGGTGTCTTCTCAGATCAAGTCTTTTCACAACCAGACTACAATTGAAATTTAATTGAGACCAGACAATAGTTCAAATATGCTGAATTTTCAGTGTGGCATACTCTTGATATAGCAGTCCCCTTGGGAACTAAACCTTTGTTCACCAGAGAGGAGGATACATAAAGATGAAGGGCTAAACATTGTCCTATACTGATGGATCCACTAGATGTGTTATATTCTGATATAAAGAATGGTGACCCAGCTCAACCATGAGTCATTGCAGGACTAATTCCACTAACACATTTTTGACTCCTGCCTCCCTCGACCTTATGACTGCTGCATCCCTTCTGACTTTTCATTCTGTCTCGCTGGGGATGTTCATTGTTCTTCTCATTGTTCACTTGCTGTTTTTCTTCTGCTCCCTTTCTGTCACAGGTGTTGATTGGGGTATTAGCTCCCAATAATACATAGTTCAACACATCCCATTGGCCTTCACTCATGGTATTTTGGCCTTTGCCTAAGCTACTTCTTTACTATACATAGTTTCCCTTCTGAGGAAGGGATCACAGTTCACACATTCTCTACACTAACATGATCTTTCCTGTAACACTGATGTGTTCTCTTTTTTCACTCCAAATTAGGGCTGAAACTTCATCTTGATTTTTTCTCGATTCTCACTGAGAATCACAGTTCTCAACTCGTTTTTAGTGATAATCGATAATTGAGCTGCCCCCCCCCCCCCAGTTCATGACACTTTCTTGGTGAAGAATTTTTCTCAGTTTACCGTTTACCGTAAGTACCGTTTACCCTGATTACCATTTACCAGGATTTACTGTGTAAAGTATACCAATTTACTGTGTACCACTTATCATGAACTGTGTTCATCCCAGTAATGTGCATGCGCAAAATGGCTTCTATTTTCAAAAATGGCAGCAATGTTGCGAGTGCCATCTTGGAAGAGGACTGAACATGCACAGAACAGCTGCAGTGGTCATTTTGCGCCTGTGCATTACCGAGATGAGCATGGTACACAGTAAGCGGTACATAGTATAGCAGTATATGGTAAACGGTAAATCACATAAATGATAAATCATGGTAAACAGTAAATCGAGAAAAATTCTCAGCTGAGATCTCAGACTGAGATTGTCCCAAGATCTTGGTAAAGATTCTCTATTCTTGCAAAAAAATGTTTAAGAAAAAAAAATATTCTTGTTTCAGCCCTACTCCAAATCTTTTCTCTCATGTAGCTTTCTAGTGCACTAGGGATCTCCCTCTTGGAGCCTTAGCCCCTCTGGGCTTTCTGACTTAACTCTCCACTTGGGGTGCTTTTCCTACTTTCATTTTGGCCTTCCAACTCCATCCTAAGATTCCACTTCCCTCAGTACTCCACCTCGGGTTCTAGACCTCCCATTTCAGTCTAAGGGGATTAACCCATCATCCTGTGGGAATTATATCTTAAGATGCCTCTTGGCTTGGCTACAAGCCAGAACCCATTTTGCAATGGGCCTTTTCCCCCAGCTTATGGCTCTCCCCCCTTTGGGGTTATGGGTGATTTTAGATCTTCTTCTAGACTCTTGGTACCTGGACTGCAGTTCTCCACCTGTTCCCCTTTGGATTACTTGATACTTGTGGGGTACATCCACCTTGGGTCCATGCTCTTACGTAAACCCTCAGGACCCCTTTGGACTCGCTTATCTTTTGTGGATCTCCACCACTCACTGGACCCACACCCTTCGGCAAGCCCTCAAAGCAGAACAGGAGATGTAGTCAGTTTCTCATCCCTTGGCTTTCTTCAGGTCCCACACCCAGAGCCCCTCTCCTCTCTGCAGGTAATTTGCCTCTAGCCCACTTTGGCTGGGCTACCAGCTGCTGATACTTTGCCCCTAGCCTTAGCCTGGGCTATCTGCTCTTTCTCCCTTGGTCTTTTCTCTTTCTTAGGCTCAAGGGAGTTGCTCCATCATAGCTAGGGACTCCCAGACAATTTGCTGTTTCTTAGCAGCTCCTAGGCACACCCCCTCCCTGCAGTGCCTTCCTGAACCCTCTTGCACTTCCCTGGGTGAGGGTTTCCACCTACCTCCCCAGAAGGGTGGCTCCAAGTGTACTTAGG
This sequence comes from Sphenodon punctatus, assembly GCA_003113815.1. Classification (NCBI taxonomy): domain Eukaryota; kingdom Metazoa; phylum Chordata; class Lepidosauria; order Sphenodontia; family Sphenodontidae; genus Sphenodon; species Sphenodon punctatus. The sequence goes on from QEPC01004011.1 coordinate 202,410, forward strand.
GGGTCCCCCCCCAGATTCCTCTTGGATGGACTGGTTTCTAGGGATGGCCGAATGCAGTTCGGAAGTTCGCACTTCAGACCAAACTCAACCAGTTTGGTCAACAGAACGGAACTTCCGAACCGAACTTGATTTTCGAACCAAACCGAACTGAATTTCTGAACTCGGTTCTGTTCACCCATCCCTATAAGATAATATTCCATTTAGTTCAATGGGGTTTGAATTTCTGAACTCTGTTGGACCGAACTGAGTTCTGTTCTCCCATCCCTATACGATAATATTGCATTTAGTTAAATGGGGTTTGAATTTCCGAACTCTGTTCGGAAGTTCGGAGTTTGGACCAAACTCGAATAGTTCGGTTGACTGAACCAAACTTCTGAACCGAACCCGATTTTTGAACCAAACTGAACTGAATTTCTGAACTCGGTTCTGTTTGCCCATCCCTACTGGTTTCCCCTCTTTAAGCCACAGCCTCTGGCATTTGACCAGCGCCTCCTTCTGGTCACTATTATTTGTTTGTTTGTTTGTTTGTTTTGTTTGAATTTCTACCCCACTCTTCCCCTAAGGCTCAAGGCGGCTTACATAATTAAATCATACATCATAAAAAATACTATAAAACTCCATTTAAAAACCTCATAAAAAAAACCACCCTCACCCCGAAACCCTCTTGCCTCAACCCATAACCTGCCTGCCAAATGCTTTGCAAAAAAGAAAGGTTTTCACTGTCTCCAGAAAATGCTCAGACTCCGACTCTGATGGACCTCCAGGGAAGGAATTTCCATTAACTTAGAGACGGCAACCGATAACGTCTCTATGAGGGCCCTTCTCATACAAACAAGATTAGCAGGTGGAACCTGCAAGAAAGAGCTCCCGGCCAACTGCAGGAGTCACATGAAAGGAAGCATGAAAGGAAAGGCAGTCACTACTGTTAAATTGAAAACAGCTGTTCCCAACTTCATGTCGTCATGAACTTTGCCAAATGTTCATTCAAATGTTTGATTCTGGGACATGTTTCTCCATTCCATTGCTTTAAGAATTGTGGGTGACAGTTGTTTGCAACTTCTGTAGGTTTTGGTACTTTCCATCATTTTCTGGCATTTACCAGCATTTTCTGTTTCTTTCTGTCATTTTCCAGTATTGTCATTTTTTGGTATCTTACATCATTTCCCAGTATGTTTGCATCCTGATGTCATCACTTTCATGGCTTCTCCCCCCATACTTTTTTGTCTTCACATGTTCTTCTCCTGCCTTGGTATCAGGCCCTGGTTTCAACCACTTCCCTTCAGGTTTCTGGAGCAGTGGCCAGTCCAGCAGCTGGTACCACCACCTCAGCCATCCTCTGGCCCAGCCACTCCCCCCATGTGTCATCTCTGCCTTGTTCTGACTCCGCCTCATCTCCTATCTGTTGTGCTCTCACTGTTCTGAACCTGCCTTACACCTTGTGCTTTCAGTCCTTCTCTTGTCCTGCTCTTCTATTGCTCTTGTTCCAGCCCCAGACCCTTCCAGCGTTCAGTCCTGCTCTTAGTCTTTGTCTCATTCCTCTCTTGGTTCTGGTCATTGTTCCCCTCAAGTTGTACCTAGCGGTGTACAGAAGGCACACCGTTCATTTTTAGTTTTCATTTTTGTTTACAAAAATCCTTCCTTTCCAAGGCGTTTCATAAGCAACGCATTCATTTTTTTTAATTTATTTTTTTCTCCTGTTGTTAAAATTAAAAAATAAATGTTAAAACCCCAAAATGCTGTGCATGGGCAAAATGCTCACCTGGGGCATTTTGTGCATGCATGCAAAGCCCTTTTCCAAATTGCCACCATGCCATTTTGGAAAAGGCTGTGCATGTGCAAATGCCCCAGGTGGCCATTTTGCACATGCACATGGTATTTTTAAATTTATTTTTTTATTTTCTATTTTTAAAACAAAAATGGATGAAAGCAAATGACAATAATTTGCTTATTCATCTATTTTTGTATCTTTAGTTACTAAAACAAATGGGGCTCCATTCATTTTAGTAACTAAAAAACCCAAAATTAATTGCAAACTTTGTCTTCCTTGTCGCTTGCTCCTTTATCCCCTCTTGGCTTTGTCTTACCCTTGCCATCAGTCTTGCCTTCCTGTTGTGTCTCCTAGACCACTTTCAGACATGGTCCCCTGTGCATATTTGGGCTGCAGGCAGAGGGAAATGTGTAGCCCGAATATGTGCAGGCATCGGCCAGTCTGAAAGGAATATTGCCAGCAAAGCCGCATGGAATGAAGAACTTGATTTACTGCTCTGCATCCCATGCAGCTTTGCTGGCAAAGCTGCACGAGGGAGGGGGGCTTTCAGATTGGCCAATCCCAGCGCATTTTCGGGCTGCACATTCTCCCCTGCAGCCCAAATGTGTGTGTGTGTGTGTGTGTGTGTGTGTGTGTGTGTGTGTGTGTGAACGTGGCTCCAGTCCTGACCCTGAACCCCAAACCCCATTACCCCCAAATCCCATGCCTATCCATGACCTGGATATTTCTTGCCCCAGAACCCTTACAATTTTTTCTTCCACCTGCATTATGAACCCCAGCTCCGTTGACCCACTCCATTCCCTTCCATTTCCTGCTTTAGCCCCATTTCCACACTTTGCCCTTCTTGACCACTGTTTTTAGCCTTGGATAAAACCCAGTAGATGGGGGCCTTTTTGGTCTGGTTCCAGAACTCCAGCAAGTGGAGGATGTGTACGAGGATCTGGCAGCAACCTTGGAGCTGATGTTGACATGACTGAAGGCTGAGCCCCAAAGAACAATGCTCCAGGCCCTCAAACCAAACACAGGTCCTGCTGATGCCTAGGAATGTGTGAACAGAACGGGGTTCGGATTTTCAGATGTTCAGCCCAAAAAATTAGTTTGGGTTCGTGGGTTCAATCCCATGGAGCTCTGACCCCCCCTAATGTTTGTAAAATTCAGTGCCTGGAGACTTGGGGTGCTCCAGTGCTGCCCGTGGGGGCATGACAGGCCATTGGAGATGCAGCAGAAGCAGCAGCAGCAGCAGCAGAGACTGGGAAGGCTTGGGGATTGGCACCCCAGGTTTCCTGGGAAGGCAGGCTCAGCGCTTGGCCCCTGGCGGCGCCCATGGGGGCATGGCTGGCCATCTGAGACCCAGTGGAAGCAGCATCAGCAGAGGCCGGGTGGCTTTGGCGCTTGGTGGCTGGCCTGGCACCCCTACTTGGCTGGGCATTGCAGGCTGACAGGTATTGGCAGAGCAGTGGCAGAGGCCCAGCCAGGGCTCGGTGACTGGCACCCCTACTCGTCCGGGCATTGTAGGCTGACAGGCATCGGCAGAGCAGTGGCAGAGGCCCGGCCAGGACTTGGTGTCTGGCACCCCTACTTGACTGGGCATTGTAGGCTGCCAGGCATCAGTGGAGCAGTGGCAGAGCCCTGGCCAGGGCTTGGTGGCTGACACCCTAACTTGGCCGGGCATTGCAGGCTGCCTGAATTTTTGATGAGTGCTCTGTGTGTGGCCATGAGTGTGTGCTCTGTGGTATGACCAGTATGGCACTCCTACTTGGCTTGGCATTTCAGGCTGGAATCATACTCAACCAATCTCAAGAAGTTCTACTGCAAATTGGGAAAGCTCATGGCACAGCAGTGGCAGCATCAGCGGACATTGGATTGCCAGGGAACAGTAACTGCAGCTGGCACCCACCCTTGGCCGGGCATTGCAGACTGCCAGGCATCAGTGGAGCAATGACAGAGGCCTGGCCAGGACTTGGTAGCTGGCAACCCTACTCGGCTGGGCTTTGCAGGCTGCCAGGCATCAGAAAAGCTGTGATAGAGGCCAGGCCAGAGCTTGATGGCTGGCACTCTTACTCGGCTGGGCATTGCAGACTGCCAGACATCAGCAGAGCAGTGTCACAGGCCCGGCCAGGGGTTGGTGGCTGGCACCCCTACTCGTCTGGGCATGGCAGTGTGTCAGGCATTGGCGGAGCAGCAGCAGAGGCCTGGCCAGGGCTTGGTGGATGGCACCCTTACTTGGCAGGGTGTTGCAGGCTTCCAGGCATTGGCAGAGCAGTCACAGAGGTCCAGCCAGGGCTTGGTGGCTGGCAACCCTACTTGGCCGGGCTCAGAGATGTGTGCAAGGGCAGCTTAAACTGGGGGACCAGGAAGCCAATCAGGTGCCTAAACCCCATGTCCCTGACCACTGATAAGGGCTGCCCATCGAGCACAATCATTTTCCCCAACCACGCTGCCCTCCACTTCCTGCAGCTTCCGATGGACTTGTCAGCTGCCCCCACCCAAGCTCCTCCATGGTGCACTGACGCTTCTGGGGCTCAACTGGCTTCTGCTGCCTTACCACAAGTCCCTTTGGCTCTGTGCAGCCTAGCCTGTGGCCAATCGCAGACTTCCAAGTCAGTGGTCTGAGGAAAAGAGGGATGGTGATTAGGCAGGCTGGCTGCTAGTCAAAGCCTCTCTCCATCCCTGAGGCCAGGAAGTCTGCTCCTCAGTTGCCCTCCACCTTCTCTGGACCTGCCAGCCAGGTTTTTCCTGCCTGAACGTGCCCGAACTGTTCGGGGGTTTCCACGTTCGGTATGGGCATCTGGTTCGGGCATCCGAACTGGCTGAGTTTGGGCTGAACTCCAAACATCTGAACATTTGCACATCCCTACTGCTGCCCAGTCACCTTGGCTGACAGCGCTCAGTGCCCAAGTTCCTGCTCCAGTGCAGACCCTGGTTCGTGCTTCAGTTGATGCTTAGCTGCAGCAAACAGCACTCCAGAATTCAACTCTAGACTTACCTTGGTCCTGCTCCTGTGCCTGCTGCCTGACCGCCACTGGTGGCAACTCTTCTGATGCCAACTCCTGTGCCAGTTGTCCAGCCAGAGATCCCAAAGGTAGCGCCAAATCATGCTTCTCCTCACTCCCCTCACCTAACTCGTGCTGATATCCTCCATTCAGTACAATCTGTTACCTGAGGTCTGTGTACTCATATCCTCACCACATGGACCAACCAGCCATCATTCTCGATGTAACCAAGCCAAGCGCGTGCACCTGGGACCTCGTATCTTCTTGAATGTTGCACTCCTTTTCTCTCCCTCTGTTCCACTTCCTTCGTCTCCTCTCCACCCCCACCACATCTCTCAGATTGTAAGCCCTAGGGCAGGGACCATGTCTATTCAATTACTTTATAAAGCACCAGGTACATTGCTTGTACTATATAAGTGCTTGCTAATAACAATAATAATAATAACGCTCCTATGCCTGCTCCAGCCCCGGAGGTGACCCCAACTCATGCTTCAATGTTCAGCCTGGCCTCGGAGGCTGCCCCGAATTGTGTTCCAGTGCCTGTTCTGACACCAGTGGCGGCTCCAACTGATGCTGTGGTTGCTGCAGGGTCTCAGACTGTGGCTTTGGTGTCTGTGCTGACCATGACTCCATCTACTCTGGCCCCAGAGACCCAGACATCTGTTCTAGTCACTTCATGTCCACCAACTGCAAAATCCCAGACATGGCTCCAGTTTCTGTGCCAGCCCAGACTCTATCTGCCCTGGCAGTGCAGCAAACTGTCCAGCCTTGATGCCCACCTGGTGTCTCTGACTGGCTTCGCTATACCCTGCCATGGTGCCCTCCTGCTGCCCAAGTCCTGCCTGCAGCTCAACCCTTCAGGAATCTACCTCCACCTGCCAAGCCAAAGTATCCTCATGCTGGCTGAGTCCTGCCTGAAGCTTGGCCTGCTGGGAGCCCACCTCAGTGCCCTTGTCCAGTCCATTCTGTGTCTCATCCCGTCTGTTGTCCTGTGTATATTAGGGATGCAAAATTAGTTTTCATTTTGTTTAGTTACTAAAACCTATGAAGCCCTATTCATTCTAGTAGCTCGGAAATGAAAACAAATGAATTGGGAAATTAACAAATGAAATGGGAAATGAAAACAAATGAACTTTAAAAAATGAAATTGGAAGAGGAAACAAAAATGAATGATATCCCTTCTACACACTCCTAGTGTATCCCAGCTCCTTGTTTTACTTCCCTATTTTACCTCCTGCAACCCTGGCCCGCACCTCTAAGTCCTGTTTGTGGTGTCCCTGTCCCCAGTCTGTGTCCTGTGTACTGAGACCTAACAGTACCCTCCCCCCGTGGGTCTTGTGGTGCCCAGAGGTCACCCCTGAAGGGAGGTGGGGTACTGTTTGGCCTCAGCTTTGAGCCGCCATCTCTGGGTTTCTGGAGCGGTGTCTGGTCTGTCAGCACAACTGCTACAGCTTTCCTCTAGCTCAGCCACTCCGCCCATGTCTCTTCCCTGCCTTGTTCTGACCCTGCCCCATCTCCTGTTTGTCTTGTCATGCCCCTGCCCCTCAGCTTCCTGGTTGGCCTCCCGCAGACACAAAAGTCATGCTGGTAGCAACAGGGAGCTGGGTGGAAGAATAATGCTCTCACTTGTCGTTGCCCTGCATGTTCTGATCTTGCCCCCACATTGTGCTTTCAGTCCATGTATTTTGCTGCTCTTATTCTTATTACTCATATGTATTTTATGTATATACATAAGGGAATAAATAAATAAATAATTCTGGCCCTACACCCTTCCTGCTTTCAGTCCTGCTCCCTTCTTGATCCTTGTCCTTGTCCTTGCTTCCCTTGCCCTCAGATTCGCTTCCTGATGGGTCTCCCAGCTTTGACCCTGAATCCTGTTACCCCAAAAACCATCTGCCCATGCTCCAGATGTACCTCACCCTGTGACCTTTACACTGGGATATGTATGCTGTGCCTGCCTCGATCTCCTGACAAAGTACCAAAAAGTACTATCAGTACTTTTCTTCTCAAATGGGAAGAAACAAATAAGATTAAAACCCGGTATGTTTCCCTATTGCAGGAGAGGCAGAAAATCAGCTGTCTTCAATTAAATCAGAATTTGCCTTGAACTGCTGTTTCAGCACTACTGGTCACCTGACCCCATGTTATCTAAGCCCTAGCTCAACACCTTCTTTGCTGGCCTAGATGAGCAAGTGATGAAGTGCTGACACACTATTGGCCTGCACCTGCAACCACTCACCCACAGCACTTCACCATACCTGGGTTCTACTGCAGTGTGGCATTTTATAGTGGAGGGGCTCAGCTTTCATTGGTACAGCAAGTGCAGCTTCTTGGGGTCCCCACACATGTAGCGCGCATGTGCACGCTAGAGTGGAGTGCTCCGGAAGTGGGATCATTCCACCTTCTGCATCGGGCCCCATTCCTACCTAACTACACCCCTGTTATAGTTATGGTGCACAATTACATTCATGGGTAGGATTGAAATGGGTAGTGGATTTGCTACCTGACTGTGGGTACTCTCAGAGGTATATGGGAACCCCTTTGGGAATTCATTGGGTTCTTGCAACCTGCAAGAGAACAAGACAGAGCAAATCCTTTCCCCACCCCCTCCCAGGCTTATCTGGGTGCTGGGGAGGGGGATGCAGGGGGGTGGGGAAGCAGCTGGTAGGAAGTGGCAGGAGACCAATTGTCCATGGAAGGGGGGGGAGGGGATGGTAGAGGTGGCAATGGACAGTTGATGGACAGGTCTTTGGGCATTCATCAAACTTACAATCTGAAGAGAATGTACCCTTCTTCTTCTCCCCATATCCCTACAATCACACCAGTGCTTCCAAAGGACCCCCTAACCCAGAGTTCTCAAACCTTCTTCAACTGCCAGGGATGAACACAAACCCTGACACCATCTCACGTTGTAAAGCAATATTGTCAATGTCAACAGCATTTTGTAACAAATAACATGCAGGCTGAGCTCATTATTAGTTTATGTCCAGCCCCCCTTAAATTCAGGATTTAATATAAACTTGGAGTTATTTAATTTGCCTGTTAGATTCTAAGCCTTTAAAGTTTGTGTGAGAAGCTTTTTTCTTCAAACGCAAGGACTCAAAAGTGTATTTTGAAATTAAAACATGCAGAATTGCACGTTATCACATATCTCCTGGAGCTGCAGTATTAAGAAAAACAGCCAATCATGAGATTGGTAATAACGTCATGAGAGTTGGCAATACTGTACATAAAGGTTTTGTCTGTCCACTCATTTACTTAGTGTATTTTTCCAGGGAGGTGTGTATACCACTATTGTAAAAATGTTACTTCATATGGAGTTTTCTTATAATTATAACCAATTTGTTTAAAAGGGTCCAGTACATATCAGAGTGAATTAGAACAGCATTGTATCTGTGCACAATTTAGTCTTTCAGACCACACAGAGGCATGTGACAATATACATTCAGTCTCTCCCACTAACATGTGTTTGGTGTTTTTCTTTAATCCCTGCAAATGTCAGAATTATCATAATTTAATAACATTAGTTTTCAGGGTAGGTTGCTGGATTCTTTAATTCCTTCCTAATATACATAAAATCTGCTTGGTGAAACATTTATGGCAGAGTTTCTGCAGCAACCAATTATTATTTTGCAATGCCTGACCACAATATCTTTTACACAACTGTATAAACTTTTGACTGTTTTGCTCATGGCAAAATGGCTCCAATTTTCTCTCGGCTAGACAACACACTGTCTCTCCTGGTTTGCCTTTTAATAGTCAGCCACATACGTTATTACAGGACTATCCTGCAATGCAAAGTTAAAATGCTGGATTTTCTCTACCGGCACATGCAAGAATGAATAAAAATGTCATCCTGGAGCTTGGGATTGATAGCTTTTTACCCCCATGCTATAGGCAAATGTCTACACTGTGCTCACTCAGTAGGATATTCAGTCTGTTTAGGGTCAATTCTCTTTTTTTACTGTGCAAAGAAAAACAGGTGTCTTTTGGTCTGATTGTATTTGCAATAAAACCTTTAACTTCCGTTAGGGTTGCTACCTTTTGTGGGAATACACCAGAGGGGGGCTTGTCTAATTAGTTTCCTTACAGGAATATCATTGAGGGCTTGTAAGTGTAAGTTTGAGCATAATGTTGTGAGAGCATGTGTTTTCCCTTTTTAATGAAAGTTAAACTGTGGGGAGTTACACTTCAAAGGGCGAGGGTCCCCTTTATGTCCCTTCTTTTCTATTGGCAAATTTTTAATGACTTTGGAAGGTTTGGACATTTTAGGTGAACTCTCTTTTGAGTTCCCTTTCTCCAAATAATTTGTGTGAGTAGCCCTATACATGTTGAATGGGATTCAGAAAGGATAATGGTAACCTAGATATGCCTGGTTGTTTACCATCCATATCTTCCAAAGCAAAAAGTTGTCGTTTGAGATGCTAAAAGAAGGCCCTTTAAAAATGGGGAGAAAAAAAAGTAGACTCATGGAGGTGCAAGGAATCCCAAGCGCTATCTAGTCCCCCTCCTGCTACTAAGCAGGACCCACAATATCTACACTATCTGAGAACTGTCTGCCTAACCTATTTTGAAAGACCCCCCAATGATGGGAGTCTCCACAGCCTCCTTTGGTAAATTATTCTGCTGCCTAACTATCCTGATAGTTAGAAAATTCTTCCTAATGTTTGCCCCAAATGTTTCCCTCTTTAATTGCAGTCCATTATTTCTAGCTAATTGTAGCCAATTATTTCTAATTGTATCCTCAGTGCCCAGAAAGCACAACTTGGATTCCTGGTGTTTTACAGCCTTTTACATATTTGAAACAGTAATAATCATGTTTCCCCCTCACAGGTCTTTCCCTCCATCCCTTTTATAATATTTGTTACTCTCTATTTCCTATGAACCCTGGGTAATTTCAGACATTACGAAAATGCCATTCACCACAGTGAACCCCAGTGGATTCCCTGTGGGGGTGGCGTTTCTGGGAACGTCTGTTTGGTACCGGCCAGGTGTTCACCATGGTGAACCCCCAGCCGGGATCAAGCTTGACCATGGTTCACGACCTCCGGCCATCCAGAGGTCGAGAACTGTGGTTAGAGTAGCCACGATCCAGGATGGGGCCGGTGATGGCAGCGCTGCACGTCCGCTCGCCAGCCCCGTCCTGGAATCAGGCCCCAACCACGGGACAGGGTCGGGCGCAGCGGCCTCATTGGCCACTGCACCCACCTGTTTCTTTGTCGGTGGGTGGCCGAGGGACCGCGGGGGGGCCAGGGCTGAGCAGCCGCACGTTGCTCCATGCAGCCCCGCCCCCTCTCTGATTCCCCACAGTGATGGAGCCAGCACGTCTGAAGGATGGCCGGCTTCATCACGGACTGGGATCGGAGAGTGATCCCGGTCCGGGGTTCAGCATGGCGGGCCTCCAGGCCCATCACGTCTGAAATTACCCCCTCTCACTTTTCTCAGTATCCTTCTAAAAGTGAAGCACCCTATACTGGCAGTACTCTGTAAGAGGTCTGATCAGGGTTGAGTTGATAGTAATAATTACTTCTCTTGTCCTACAGACAGTACTTCTGTTAATGCAACCAAAATAGTATTTGCCTTTTTAGGTGCTGTATCATATTGTTGATATGCATGTCAAGGGAGGAAGGAGAAAGGAAGGTCTGGAAGACACCTGACTGGGCAGGAAGAATCCTGGGTTCTGGTCTCAACCCTGCCACAGTCTCTCTTTGATTTTGTCCAAGTCACTCCCGCCCCCCCCCCCCCAATGTCCTAATCTGTAAAGTTGTTTGTTATTACCACTGGCTCCACTCAAGTCTGTGGCTAAATTGCCACTAACCTCAGTAGGGTTAGGATTTCACCCTTAATTTTAAAATATTCAGAGCAGGGATTGTCTTTCAATGCACATTTGTACGGCATCCATGACAATATGGGATCTTGATATCAGTTTGCTTCTGGAGCTAATGAACAGTTGTGTTTTCACTTGCATTCATTGGATTTACACTGGTGTAAAAAAGAGTAAAGTACAGACTTCTTTCTTTACAATACAGCTCAATACGGCACTGATGGATGTTTGTTGTAAATGTTCAGTATAAGTGAAGAAGCTAAACTTGTTCCTGTCACCTAAACTGTGAGTTATTTATTTAAGTACATTTAGCACTGAGCAAAGGTGTCAGACTAATAAAGCGGGAAAGTTAAGTGCTTTATTCACAGAAAAGGTACAGCATTCAGAAAATGCAGCCATGTGTGTCAGTTCTCTGACAACCAGACCTCTATTCCGAATTACTGTAATGAGACTCGGTTCCCCTGTGAGAGTGCTTTAGTTTTTATTGTGTCCATCTCCTCCTGTAACCACAATCATGCCCACTCAGCTTCAGCTCAGAGTTTATATAACACGGGAAAAGTTTCAGCTCTCTAGCCATCCTCTAGCTACCTGGGTGAGCTGAAAACCAAAGACCTGCTCTGATCATTTCACTGTCTCTTCTCCTATCTCCTATGTTGCCCAACTGTGACTGAACCAATGGCTTACTGAGTACTAGGGTCATCTGATCGCCTCATATGGTGCCATGTCCTCACCTGTGGGTAATTTTTATAATGAGAAATGTAAGAACATGTTCTGGCCCTTGGGCAGCCAAGGCAGGGACATTTGGCTCCTCAGGTCAAGGGCACGGGTGGTGGACAAGGCATTCTTTCAAGGCCACTGCCAAAGATAAGAAGGTCAGCATTCTCCTCTGTGCAATAGTTCTTGGGGCAAGAGGTAGCAGCAGGTTTGATGACAGCAGGTGGTGAAGTCAAGAAGCCTCAACAGCAGCCTAGTGGCACTGGATGGGAGGGAAAGCAAAGGGTGTAACGCATTTGGTTGCTTTTCAGTGCCCTCTTCCCCTCCTGATTCATTGGAAGTTATGTGTATAGAAGAAGAACTATCTGAGGGGATCTTCTGGGTGTCTTTAGACATAACATCAATGGGTGTCTGAATGTAAGTTTTGACCTTGATATAAACACCGGTTTGGCCCCTGTGGCACTGCTTAGCCACACAGCTTGGGGGCAAAATGGTGTTTTACTCGCCACTCAATCTCAGCAAGCAAGTGCTGTTGTCCCATTCCCCAGTTGTACTTGCTAACATACCACAGGATATCATTAGACAGAACGTTGACCACGTGTTCCGCTGGAACATGCAAATTGTCCATATGTTGCAATGGTGTTCCCATCATGTGTTCAGCGGGTGGTCAAATTGGTGTTGGGATTGTTATGGTGCTTACACACAACGGGCAAACATGTGCTTAGGGCTTTTGACACCAGATCTCTGGTATGTCTAAAGACGCCCAGAATGTATGCCATCGTGTTTTAGATCACTAAGATGTGTTTGCAATGCCAGTTGGCCAGTGGAGATGTCAATCATACCTCCTCACTGTCTTGTGACTACCTTGTGGCTGCTCCCCCTCTCCTTTCTGAACTTTAACTTGCAGAAAGCAGCTGAACTTTTCAGCCGAAGCAGGCTTAGGAAAACCAAATGAAACAAAAACAAATGAATTAAATGAATGTTGTTTGCTTATTCATTCATTTTCATTCCATTAGTTATGAGAACGAATGGGACTTCATTAGTTTTTGTAACTAAACAGAACAAAATGAATTGCACACCCCTGACGTTCAAAAATTATTGCAGTGTGTAGCAGTAATAGTCGTTATATGTCTGTGTGACAGAGGCATACTTCTTTATAGGCCTGCAAAGCTGAGACATGCTGGTTTTGACAGAATGGGTCACAAAACCCATTTGGTTGATGATTGTTACATCCACCAGAATGATTTTCTATCATTTTGGCCCAGACAACATTTTATTTTATGTGGTTTCTTTGTAGGATGGCTGGAGACAGCATGGTTGCCATATTGGTCTGAAATATTCCAACTTTGAGATGCCTGAGGAAGGACACTTTGTGGCCTGAAAGCTTGCACATGCAGACAAATGGAAGTTGGTCCAATAAAAGATTTCATGTGAGCTAATTTGCCTCAGTCTTTTAAAGGTAGGTGTCTTTGTCATTTTCACATCCCTGTTCCAAATGCTTGCAGATTGAAGAGGGAGCATAAATGAATCCCACACAAATAGTGAGCAAAACGTAGGAGAAATGAATACAGGGAGAGCCCCTACCCACATCTCTTCAGGTTTTCACTGGCGAGTATAATGTACATAAAGTCCTAGGTCAAGAAGTTCTGGGAAAAGTCTTGAATAGTATTTCCTCCCCTCTCCATTTTTATAACATTTCTTTTCCCTCAAGGTAGACAGTAGGAGATCCAGACACCAGAACAGAGGAAGTGTGAGCCCTAAAAAATAGAACATAATTAGGTTATCTTCATGGTGTTAATGAAAAGCAACTCCGAGCAATTGTGCAACAAACGACAGCTTTCCTCCTCCATCCCACCCCCTACTGAACAGCGGGTAGCCAAGTATACTGCACTCTCTTTGATCCCCAAAGGCTTTTTGATGGATTATCTTGCATCCTGTCATGACGTTTAACGACATATCACAATGTAACACAACACGTGCCAAATTCTACGGGGTATAAAATGGCATTGTGTAACGTGATGAGCTTTTTGATCTGACTCTTTGTAGCCCGGTGTGACAAGAACCTCCATTAAGCAGTTACACAAACAACCTTTGAGAGAGCTGTGACCCAGCAAGTCATTTGCATTTGTTGAAGCTGGTGACCAGGTGCCTCCGTCCTGCCAAGTGCTTTGGAATATTATTTCCTTGCCTGCTGATTTGCAGCTTCAGCTGATGTGATCTTCCCTGACATGTTGCTTACATCGATAAATACAATGCCGTTCTGGTAGATGTGATCATTTTATCAAGCAGCAAATCCAGAAAAAAAGTTTGGAAGTCCTTTTGGGCAGCAGTTTTTTTCATTACAGAATCCCACCGCAACATTCTTACTTGCCCCACTGATGTCAATGGGAGTACACTGGTGAATTTTCTTCTCATGTTAGTGCAATTGTGAGCTGAGAGTGGTTTATGTAAGTTATTAGATTACCACTACTTTGTAATTGCAAACTTAAACCGCAGAATAGACAAGTGATTCTTAGTACTTTCATCTATGATAGGTTCAGTATTAATTTTTGCTCCACTTAGTTCTAAAGATAATTTTTCCAGATAAGATAAATCTCCTATGGGTGAAAATGTCCATAGGAGATATTTCACGTTCCTTTGTTACCTTGGCACATGAATGTCCATGGATTAGTTGCCAGTATCAAATCAGTTCCAAATTTTAGACCAAATGACCATTATCAAGCCTGCAATTTTTTCATGGTCCAATATGTACCTGATGGAGGTGGCCACATCAAAGCAGGATTCCATTCGAACTGTCCTTTAGCTACCTTTGGTAGTGGGAATGCCAGGGTTGCTTGTAATATGTCTTCAATGGATGTTGAGAAGACATAGCCTCTGCATGGACATTACAAACATCCCTTTCATCTGAGACATAACTAAATTGGAAACAGGCCTTGGTGCAGAAGATGGAATAATGAAGTCCCTTACTCTCTTCCAAGTGGTAGGGGTCGCAGCTACACTAAGGAGCATGAGCCTCCCAATGTAGCTGTACCATCTGCCCTTTTACCCTTGCCTGGCATCTCCACCCCCAGAGGGAGCCAGAGAGCAGTGGACACTGAAATCTGCTTTGCTGTATCTATACAGACAGGGAGTTCCCAACTGTTTTGGACCTTCCCTCAAAATTTCTCACAGGTTATCATGGACCTGTTGGAGATGGCCATGTTGTAGTGCGTTTTCCTTACAGGGTGGGTAGTGGCCTACAGCTGCACAAGAAAGGTCAGTTTGTTTTCTACCACAGCCATGGCCATCTCTATGAGGTAAGAGTGGGGGATGATCATAAAGCAGTTTTCTGTATCCATAACCAGTTTAACAGACAGCTTCAGACCACCATTTGGACCTTCTGGACTGCCAGGGGTCTGCAGAATCACTGAAGTAGAGTTTAACAGATGAAGTCTTACACCTAAGTAACACACCAAATGGTTAGTAAACAGAAGACATTGAGCTTGATCCCAAATGCCTGAGTGAGTGGCTTAAGTCTGCACATAGTTGTGCCTGCACAGATGCATGTGCAATCTGCACGTGAGATTCACAGGTGCTATTTGCATGGTGCATGGGGTTTGGGATGGAACCCAAAGTACGAATACTCTATCTTTCTTGTCTATCACCTAGAAAATATATTCATTAAGGGTGAATGATCAAACTTCATGGAACTTTGTCAGAAGAAAGCTTAAAATATTCCATCCATTATCAAATTTCATTTTTAGCAATGGAGAGTGATCAGGCCTTTGCTGTGGTGAACACCTCAGTGTAGAACTTGCTCCCTTCAGATGTTCATCTCAGTTCCTCCCAACTCAGCTTTAAAAAGCACCTGAAGACTTATCTGTTCTCCAGGTGTTTTTAGGATCCACTGCTGGTTCCCCTTAATGGGTGTTTTCAGATGGGTGCTGCCCACCACCGCAGTTGCTCCAGGAGTGCCCCTCCATGTCTGTCCGCTCCCAACCCCACCTGGGTCAGGATCAAATGGACCAGGTGGGTTCCCCGTCCCATGGTCTACCCACATGGTCCCCCACACACAAAATAAGTTGTGGGCTACAGCATTGGTGGTGCTTTGGTGTTGCCCATGGAAACAGCTGACTGGAAGCAGAGAAGGAGTGTGGGTCCACACATCAGATGAACAACAGCTGCTTTACTTTGGTCTGGTGCCCCAGGTTTGACTGGCTCACTCCACTGATGGGGCTCTGGGTTGTTTTGGAGCACCACTGGTGGGACTGCCCTGGATTAGACACAGACTGGTCCACTTCAAAATCTGGTGGGCTGCCTTTAGATGGATGGGCTCCCTGGGGGTGAAACAGGCTGGTGTAACTAGCACTGGAGCAGCTTTGTCTAAAAACATCCAAAGTATTTTCTCTTTCCTCTTCCCCTTTTAAATTGTTTTAAATTTATTTGTATTTCATGGATAAAATCACTCATATTCATCACGACTTCGATACCACACTTGATGCAGTGGGAGAACCAGAGGTAATGGAAGCCTTGCCTTGCCCTGTTTTATGGGATCAGTTTCAGTGGGTGTCACCTGCTGATGCGGAAGAAGTCCTTGGGGCTGTTAGAGCTACTGGTTGTGAATTGGACCCGTGCCTGTCCTGGCTGGTCAAGCTGGGAGATTATGGGGCCACCACTGGGGGGGGGGTTCAGTGCCTTCCTGAGGGAGGGCAGAGTGCCAGGCTGCCTCAAGGAGGTGGTGGTGTGTCCTCTGGTCAAGACACCATCACTTGACATTGACTCCCTTTCTGGTTATCAGCCAGTATTTAACTTTCCCTTTTTAGGGAAGGTTATTGAATGGGTGCTGGCTCAGCAGCTTCAGAGGCATCTGGACCTAGTCAGTTTTCTGGATCCCTCACAGTCTGGCTTTCATCCAGGTTTTTGTACCGAGATTGAACTTATGGCCTTGGTCGATGACCTTCACCATGAGCTGGATGAGGGTCAGTTGACCCTTTTGATCCTGTTAGATCTCTTGGCTGAATTTGATACTGTTGACCATGAGATGCTGGTGACTCACTTGCAGGACTGAGCCTGTCTCTTATACACATCTAGATGTGTATAAGAGACAGGTATGAGGGTGAGTTATCAGAAGCTGAGTCCTGACAAGATGGAGGTGATGCTGGTGGGAGGGGTTGAAGGAGTGGAGGTTCCCATCACTGATGGGGTTCGGCCTCCATTGGTCCCTCAGGTCTGCAGTCTGGGGGTGGTCCTCAATTCCCAGCTGCACTTGGATGTCCAGGGGGTGGCTATGGAAAGGAGTGCATTCTGCCAGTTGCATCTGGTGAGATGGCTTTGGCCGTACATTTCAGGCTGACAGCGCCACCATCATTCATGCTTTCATCACCTCAGGACTGCAGTATTGCAATCCGTTCTATGTGAGGCTACCCTTGGTGACAGTCCAGAGAGTGAAGCTGGTGCAGAATGTGGCGGCCCATCTCCTTACAGGGATGGGTCATTGTGAGCACATTATGGCAGTGCTCTGTTCTTTGGACTGGCTGCCCATAGTCTTCTGGGTCTGATTCAATGTGTTGATTTTGACCTATAAAGCCCTACATGACCTGGGCTCTGCCTACTTTCAGGACCGCCTCACTCCCCTGGCCCTGGATCGGTCTCTGTGGTCAGTCGGGGCACCCTTCTCGAGGTCCCCTGAATTTCTTTGGTGGCAACTGTGGGGAGAACGTTCTTGGTGGCCTCATGTAGGTTGTGGAACTCCCTTCTGATAAAGGTCTGCTTGGCCCCAATACCTGTCTCTTATACACATCTAGATGTGTATAAGAGACAGGGATTATGGTGAAGGCCCAAATGGGCCCAGACCTTGCCTCATTTCAAAGATAGTGCAAGACCTGGCTGTTCCGCCAGGCTTTTGGTGGTGGAGATGGGTGATAGGTGGGGAGTTTGTGGGGGGGGGAGAGATTAGCTCCAATTGAATGTCTATGTTTATGTTTATTTTTATGTTGTTATAAAATATGTATTTTTAATGTAGCAAAATATATAAACATTTTAAATCAATGTTATATTGTTTTATTGTATTTTTATGTTATCAAGCACTCTGAGTGTGCTTTGAGCTAGAGAATCCACAATGATATGGTGTTGCTCAGAGCAACGGTTGGCTGGAACTGGAGAAGCAACGTGTGTTCACTCATCAGACACACAGCTGCTCTGTTTTGGGCCGGTTTCCCGAGTTTGGCCAGTCCACTCCATCAGCAGTGCAGAGGGGGATGCTATAAAATAAAACTAAAACAAAACAACAACAACAACAACTATTATTATTATTATTATTATTATTATTATTATTATTATTATTATTTTATTTTATTATTTTATTATTTCTGGCTCACAACTAGTTACCAAAGTCACATCATCATGTTTTTGATATAGCATTGCCAGCAATCTCATAAGCATGGAGTGAATACTCCTATGAATCCTGAAGATGGTGCATGCATGCAAATGAGCAGTATTTCTGACCTTGACTACTCATGGAGGACTAATTTTAAAAATCCCCTTAGAGAAGCAGGTTTTTCCATTATCTTTTCCCATGACTTGGTCCCTAGTGAGGCTAAAGATGTAATCAGGAGAAACTTATGGGACACATACTCAGGAGACGCTTATGGGCCAGTGGGAGGATGGAGATGGAGGTGCAGCGGAGCTCGGGGAGCAGGACGGTGGAGTTGGTGGAACAGGAGCGAGTGCCATCAGCTCTCTTCCCCCCCCCCATGGACATGGCCCTTGATGTGATCTGGTATAGGGGGAGGGGCAGTTCACTTTTGCCAGCTGGGGGCCATGGGACCTTTCTTTCTCTCCTACCACCCTTGCGGGAAGGTAACTTCTGGGCCGCTCCCCATATCATCGGGGGTGTCTGGAGGCCATGCTGAAGGCATGTGCTGGGGGCATGGGTCAAAGGGGTCTGCCCTTTGGCTGTGCCCTTTGGCTGGGCCGGGAGGTTGGGGTCGAGGAGTTATTGTTTAGAAGAAGTGATGTAAGTGTTCTGTTGGTGAAGGTAGTTGGAAGTTCTCCCCCCAGTGAGAGAGGGGTGGAGATGGAAGATGCCCCCTGGTGGCAGCAGGGGAGGAATAGGGATGGGAGAACAGAACCAAGTTCGGAAATTCAGTTTGTTTTGGTTCGGTTCAAAAATCGAGTTCGGTTCGGAAGTTCAGTTTGGTCGACTGAACTATTCGAGTTCGGTCCAAACTCCGGACTTCTGAACAGAGTTTGAAAATTCAAACCCCATTGAACTAAATGGAATATTTTCTTATAGGGATGGGTGAACAGAACTGAGTTCGGAAATTCAGTTCGGTTCAAAAATCGAGTTCGGTTTGGAAGTTCAGTTCGGTCGACCGAACTGGTTGAGTTCGGTCCGAACTCCAAACTTCTGAACTGCGTTCGCCCATCCCTAGGGAGGAAGGAAAGTAATATATGGAGCCGTCTCCCTGGTGTGAGCAGGGAGCAGTATGAGATAGCACCAGCAGAACGTATTGGGGTTGATTATTATTGTGTATAAAGTTGGAATGGGGGGTAGGTATGGAATAATTTGCTGTATTGTTATGATGTATCCCCTGTGTGGGATATTACCCCAGGAATTGTTGTTGTAAGCCGCCTCGAGCCAATTTTGGTTGGGAAAGTGCAGGGTATAAATAAAAGGTGAAATGAAATGAAATATGTGCAGGCAGATTTGGCTGCTTTACCATTTGTTAAAACTGCTCCTTGGTGCAGTAAGATCAAGTTGCAGCACCAAGTTGAATCCTATTTGTCCTCTGTTAGTAATTATACAATTCAAAGATATCTGACATTACTCAGGTTCAATAAATGCATGCTGCTGTGCTGGATGGCAGGTATAGGAAAATCCTTTACAATCAGAGGTTTTGTCCTTGTGGTCTTCAACAAATTGAGGCTCTTCCTCACTACTTATTTTACTGTAAGGCTACACTTGATATCCACGTTAAACTGCTGTCTCCTTTGTTGATTGGAAAATTGCATTGGGATCTTGCCCTGAAATGATCCTATCTATTGGCAAACCCCAGTGACAAATTGTGATGAAGGTGATGAATTTTGCCCATGCTCTCTTTGTTTGTAGGCACAATCTTTTGGCTAAGTTGCATTCAGCTGACTCCAACTAAAGTTCGGGCTCTAGGAGTTGGATTTGTTTGAACCTGAATTCTGCAGTAGAGTTAAATTACTATTTAGAGTCTCTTTTAAGGTATTTTGTTTCTTTTGATTAGTGTGAAACCTATTATGAAACCTACTGGTTTCAGGTGGTCAGCCCAGGTTATCTATCTATCTATCTATCTATCTATCTATCTATCTATCTATGAGGACCCACAGTGCTTTTCCACTTCCAGCCAGCCATTGCCCTGGGAAACACTATTGCATTGTGGATACTGTCATCTGCAACTGTAGAATTATTATTATTACTAACTATTATTAATTATTATTTATTTATTTATTATTTTATTTTTAAGTCACAGTGAAAGGTGCTCTGGGAAGGGCCCTGTGTGCCTGAAAGCTTGAATACTCTCACTCACAAAAGAGATGGGGCAGGAGTGCTGTGTGGTCGGACCATGGGCTGGGGAACCGCCCATGGGGATCTGGACCCAGATGGGGAGAGCCGGCGGATGTGGGGGTGCTCTCCTGGAGAAGCTCCAAGGTGGACAGCCCTGTGTCTGTCTGAAAACACCCAAAGTAATTCAGAAGATGGGTATTAACAGACATATTGTGGGCCCGGTTCACTATCATGGCATAATGTCTGTTTTGGGACCACCAGATGCGGACTTCGTTTAAACCCTGGCAGGGGTAGTGGCTGGGTCAAAAATGTGAGCCAGAAAAAAGCGGGCACACAGTCTGGTCCCAGCAGCCACCCAGCTGTGTCAGAGCAGGTGGAACCAGGTGGGAATATCTGTTGAAAGTCCCATCCTGGCCTGGTGTGGGGGGTTGCCATGGTGGCCAGCTATGGCTACCAGTGCCTGTTATTGTCAGTCATGGCTGCCCGTCATGGTGCGGGGAGGCAGGGCGATGGTGGCAGCAGGGGGAATGGCCAGGAAGTAACACATAACTCCCCACCCCCTCCCCAGCCAGGTCCGGCCACAGTGATGTGTGTTCCCATGGCCAGAGCTAGCCTGGTCACTGGTAGCCCTCCCCACCCCCAAATGGGAAGGTGGTGGTGCCATCACTTCTGCTAACACCCAATCTCTTTTGTGAGTGAGAGTATTCAAGCTTGTAGGCACACAGGGTCCTTCCTTGGGCACTTTTCACTCTGATTTTTAATATAATAATAATAATAATAATAATAATAATAATAATAATAATAATTAATAATAAACAACATCTTTATTTATAGAACACCCCTCATCTGCCAACAAATGGTGCTTGGAGTGTTTCACAACATATAGTAAAATACAATGAAAGCCTAAAATCCATTTAAAATTCAATTAAATCAGTTCTAAAAGGTGAAGAGGGAGGGAGAAATACATTAAGGGGAAACCTGAAGAGAAACGTGAAGAGAATCCTCAAAAAGTACCTAAAGAATCTCTCTCTATATATCTATATCTATATATATCTATATCTATATATCATCAAGTGCTTTTTATGTAAGGAACGAAAGTGGGATCCCAAACAGGTCGTAGTTACTGAACACAGATAGCCACCAAGGTGAGGTTCCTGGAGCAGGTCTCAAATATAGCTCATGACTAAACTGTCCAGAGCCCGAAAAACCAGCAACGCAATAATAAATTCAATCTGTAGCTCTGTAGACAGCCAATGCAGTAAGCACAGGGCAGGCGTAGTCTGATCGTGGCTGCCCAAACCAGTAAGCAGCCATGCTGCTGCATTCTGAACAAGCTTCAAGTGATGGAGAAGAACAGTTGTAAGTCCATAAAAAAGAGAATTACAAAAATCAAGCCTGATGATCACCAGGGCATAGGTTGCTATGACAAGGTCAGCTTGGGAATGCCTGAGAAAAGGCCCTGTGTCATCCAAAAGCTTTTATACTCTCACCAACAGAAATTGGTCCAAAATCACAATATATCATCTGGACTATTTTGTCTCCATGTGGAAACTACTTAGATACTTGCACTTTTAGAGAGAAAATAAACACTGGAATGAGGAAACCTACTGAAAAAACAGGTGACTCTGAGGACTATCCAAGCACTCCTAGTATCCGTTGACATATAAACAAAAAAACAAAAACCCAACAACAAAAAACATGTGGCATACGTACAGGCAACACTTTGATGGGACACAGAAAGGTACTTGCCTCTACAGATCTTTCAGCAGATCCCGCAGACTCACTTAACTATGTCCTTTTTCTTTCAAAGCAGCAGCACAGGAGTGCACCTAAGTGGTGTGTGCATGTGTCAATCAAAGTAAGTGCTGTGAGATAGATAGGCAGTCTGCTAGTTCACTTCCTTTCTCCCCCTTGCTTTATCAGCTGTGCTCCCTAGCTTTCAAGGCTCACATGCGATCTTTAATAATAGTTCTGTTATAAGACTGCCTCTGTTTCGTCTCCAGCAGTGCACTGAACAGAACAGGCATGACTCACCTGCAGAGTCTTCTTGGGGCAACAAACGGGCTGTAGTATAAAGCTCCCCCCCTCTGAAAATTTGGTAGCTTGCACCTAAATTCAGTATCACCTCAGAAGATTCGGTGTTTCAGAAGCATCATGCAGCATGAGGAAGCGTGTTTTTACATGAGACACCCCCATGCATGGACACTCACCGTCTACATGGGGGAGTTCTCATTTGAATATGACGCATGGGGGTGCGTGCCCCCATGACCCATGCACCACCCACCCAGTCCATGCACGGGACAGCTGGGAAAATCTGGAGTGCCCCATGCATGGATGGGGTGGACGGTGCATGGATGGGGTTGGCATGCATGGGGCCCACACACAGCGCCTACCCCCCCCGCAACGACCATGCCTCCCCACCCCCCCCGCTCACCCATCTTGTGTAAAAACACTGATATGGCTTCTTGAATGTTGTGAGCATCCAGGGGGGTTGCCTTGATTACTTGCCCATCTTTTATTTCACAGGAAATATTAATCCATGCTTCTTTAACCTCCCTCCACAAATATTGTCACTGCACTTC
Source organism: Sphenodon punctatus (assembly GCA_003113815.1). Lineage (NCBI taxonomy): Eukaryota > Metazoa > Chordata > Lepidosauria > Sphenodontia > Sphenodontidae > Sphenodon > Sphenodon punctatus. The sequence continues at coordinate 224,806 of QEPC01004011.1, forward strand.
TGGATATTACCTTTTCCCATGCCCCAACTCTGAACTGAATTTCATGTGGCTGCTGTAAGAGGTGGTTTGACACTGAGACGCTCACATACGGGGGTGGATACTGGTATTATTTACCTGGCGTGCAGCCAATTAGCTTTGCAAGGGGTTGCAGATTTGCTTGCACCAGCTTGGGTTTACCTCACACTGAGGCCCTTTCTACATGGACCGCAACGTGGGTAGTGGTGCTGGTGTCATCTGTGTGTACCACAGTCAGTGTGCGCTGCATGGGGGGAGGGTGTAGATGGGCGCACACTCACCCACCACGCATGGAGGCACCTCTGTTTTTTCCCCAGTGCCTCCATACATTGGGATGGGTAGGGATGCGTGTGTGTGGGAACACCTCCATGGGATTTACATGGGTGGCACCCACACATGAACACCCAGAAATCTGGGCCTGAAACGCAAGGATGGTGTTTGGAATCTGTTTGAACTGAGATAATTCAGGGCCATGGATCTGGCAGGCATCCCTTACAAGGGGAGTTATAAAATTAGCATCAAAATTGTTTACCCTGCCTCTGTAACACAGCTTGACAGTCAAAAGACTCAGAGGAAACTAGCTGGTGGTAGAATGCAACCTAAAACAAATTGATTTCTCGATGCAAGCCATTTTGTACTGATTACCAAACTCCACAGAATGTGACACTTCTATGGCATTATCTCAGTTCCAATGTTTATTTGGGCTTAATGTGCAGGAGGGTTGTCAGAAGCAGCTAGGAAGATGAATGACCTGTTGCAAATTGTAGTGATTTAACAGGAGATAATCTGTCATACCAACTCTAGGGCAAGAGGAGTGAGGAAGCTAGAAGCCTAGAGGCATCCATCAGAGCAGATCTTTGATAATGATCAAAGGCAAGGCTGCTACTCCCACTACTGCTGCTCCATGCAAGGAAGGCTCCATGCAGAGAGCCACAACCCAACAGCCACTGGTTACCAAAACAAAGAGGATCCTGTGGGTGAACCAGCTACTGCAGCACTGTTTGTAGAAGCCAAGTTCAGAAACGGTTGACAAATGCTTCCCACTAATGAGAAACTGCTGTTTCTGCTGGCAGAAGTAAGGGATCAATCCTCCCCCATCTGAATATTGTTGAAATAGATCCCACCATCAACTTCTCAGTTTGGAATACACAATTACAGCAGTTGTGGAGCTTTTGGTGTGTCAGTGCTTATATATATATTCCCATTCTGGCTTTCCTGCCCTAAAGATAAAGAAAACCACAGAAAGCAATTTAACCTTTAAAGTTTGAGGGACAACAGCTTCCCTCCGGTATGTGAATGCAACACTAGCAAAACACTGCTGCTATGACATCTGTGTGCATCACAAAATTAGGCCATATGTGCAAAGATATAGTGTGTTTTTAAATGAGCAAGGCTTGAGGAGGGGTCCATGGCCACTGAGTGGCACAGCCACTGAGCACCTGCACACATGGGGTGAGTGGGGAGCTATTCTAATGGTCCACTGGGTGGCCACTGCACCCACTCAGGCAGCCTCCATGCACTCACGCATAGGGCTGTAGCGGAAAGTCGCAGCGGTAGCTATTTCCGCCAGAAACAGCGTTTCCGCAATTAGTGGTACGGCGTGGCAGAGACTGCTAGTTTCATTCTGCTACTTCCACAGTTCCGCTAATTTCATTCTGCTACTTCCATAGGCTTCACAAATAGCGGAAACATGACATTTTTGCTACTTCCGCCATTCCGCCAGCGCCATGAAATAGCGGAACAGCAGTTTTCTGACAGTTTCTGACAATTCTGCAATTTTTCCGATAGTTTCCGAATTTGCAGAATGCTGGCAGAATTAGCGGAATGTTGGCAGAAAAGCCGCGGTGTAGCGCGGGCAATTCCGAAATGGCGGAATGGAATCGCGGCGTGGTAAAAGCTGCTGCCGCTTCAGCCCTGCTCACACACCTAGAAGTGCACTCCATGCACCTAGAGTCACACCCATGGACCGACTCTGCAAACAAAACATACGGGCAGCCATTTCCCCTCTCCCCTGCCACAACCCACAACCAAAGCCCCACCCAACTGCAAACCCTCTTCCATGACACACAGCCGCAGATATCGTGGAAGCATGAAGCCGCAGCAGACAGTAATCCCTTCCTGCCCAGAAGTCACTGCAGCTGCTGGCAGTTCCAGATAATAACAGGCACATACTGTGTGGGGTATGCAGGAATTTGCTGTCCGAGCTGCTGGCCTCCAAGGCATTGGCTCTTCTCTTGTTCATTGCAATGAGGGTTTGTTGTGCTTTGAGCCAACATGTTGTTGTATTTCATATGTATGTCCCTTAAAAGCTCCCCAGACAGCTCCCAGAGGGCTATGGGTGGGACTGGGGTGGTGGTGGTGGCTAGTAGGGATGTGCCAACAGAACGCGGTTTGGATGTTCAGACATTCGGTCGTTTGGTTCGAAACCTGAGTTCAGGTTCAGTTGTTCGGTCTGGCAGAGTTTGGTTTGGCCAAACATGGCCTAACATCCAGAAATAGCGCTATTGATACCGATACCGATACCGAAATCGAATTTTGTTTGGGTATCAGTATCATTTGGCCCTGAAACCACCCCTGGTGCCAGGAAGTCTGCTCCTCAGCTGCCTCCCCCTTCCAGACATGTTTTTCCTGCCCAAAGTCATGTTTTTCCCACCCCCGAACGCATCCGAACTAATCCGAACTTTTCCGAACTGTTTGGCCATTCGAACATTCGATTCGGGTGTTTGTTTTGGTCATCCGAACAGGCTAAGTTCGGCCCTAACTCCGAACATCCGAACCGCATTCGCACATCCCTAGTGGCTAGCCATGGACCTGTTTGTTGGCATGAGTGGGTGCACTGGTTCATATGGACAGGGGATGCATGGGCACCTGTTCCCACACACTGTTGTTTTTTTTTGCTTTCCCCACATAGGATACTCCAGATTTTTCAGCAGTGCTCCATGCGTAGCCATGAGTGGTTGCTGTGTGGGTCATGGGAGCATGCATCCCCTGCACCACTTTCACACAGGCATTCAGATGAATGGTTGTTGGGTGGCCATGTGTGGTAGCATCTCATTTAAAAAAACCACCCATACTATTTCAGTCTTGCTAGTCTTGCCCTTCACTCTTCAGGGACTGTGGTCAATAAGGAGTTGATCTAACATCTTGGTCTACAGTCTGGTTAGTTAGCCTTTAAGCCATTGCCAGCATGATGTTCTCTATTGAGGAAAGGATCAGGGGACAAACATAAATATTTTTAAAATATTGTTAAAATATGGTTTGAAACTCAGAAGGCCAAATTCCCTCATTGCAAAGAGAGCAAAATTCCAGTGAAATCAACATAATTGCACCTGCTTGCACCAAAGGTAATGTGGGCAAGTCTTGCCTCAAAAAAGTCAAGATGCAAAAATCATTTAGGTGCTATTATGGACTATTCATTGTTTAAATTTGATAGACTGTAAAATATCACTCATCTGGACCTTTCCTATCCAGATCCCTTATTCTGGATATGCTTCATGGCCTCCCGCTCCCACCCTCCCCCACACTTTTGCAGGGGACGTAAAGTGTGTCTGTTGGGCATTGATCAGCTGTTTGCTACATTCTGGAACACTCACCTATCTGTACACACTTTAATATGGACAAAAAAGTATATCACCTAGAATATCCAGATATGGGAAGGTTCTGCTGTGTTTTAATGTAGTCATCTGAGTTGAGTCAAATAAAACTCCTAACTAAAGTATTGACAGCAGCAGGCAACATTGCCATAATAACCATGAATTTATGCAAATTACACATTTCCCTTGGATGCATTGTAAAAACAAGAATGTCTACAGCTTGAGTTTGTTTTTTAAAAGGAATATTTGAATTGCCAAAATCTGATTCTGCTGCAGTTCATTATTATTTCAGTTGGTGATCTCTCTTTTATCACATCTTTAAGCAACCCTTTTTATGGTCAGCAGATACTTTATACACAAGATATTTTTTTCCACACAGGGAAGAAAACCAATCTCTCTCGAAAGACACATTCCACAACCTAATTCTAAACGTGCATCATTCTATGAGGTGACAATGGCCCATTATGTATGTGGCAGGCTCATTAGATTAGATTCTTGAATCATGGCCTTTCACTATGGGTCTGACCTACAGACCAACTAAGTGAAGAGAAGTTTGACAATTAAGTGCAATGGACTTTACACAACACTTTTTATGGGACACTGTACTTTTGTATAGGTGGTGGTGACTTTGCTGGTGGGGGTGGTCAGTGCCTCCATTCAGGAGGGCAGGGTGCTGAGCTGCCTGAAGGAGGCGGTGGTGTGGCCCCTGCTCAAAAAAAATCACTTGACATTGTCTCCCTTGCCAGTTATCGGCCCATCTCTAACTTTCTCTTTTTAGGCAAGGTTATTGAAAGGGTGGTGGCTTAGCAGCTGCAGGGGTATCTAGACCACCTTGGCTTTCTGGATCCTACACAGTCCGTCTTTCATCTAGGTTATGGCACTGAGACTGATTGTGGCTTTGGTTGACGATCTGCTTCGGGAATTGGACCAGGGTCAATTGACCTTGTTGATTTTGTTAGATCTGTCTGCTGCATTTGATACCGTTGACCATGAGATGTTGGTGGCCCACTTGCAGGACCAGGATGGGGTGGGCAGGATCATTCTGGAATGGTTCCACTCTTTCTTGGCTGGGAGAAGTCAGAGAGTGGTGCTCGGGGACTCTTTGTCAGTTCCCTGGGACCTCACGTGTGGAGTCCCACAAAGTTCTATTCTGTCCTCTCCTGTTCAATGTGTATATGCAGCCATTGGGCAAGGTCATGAGGCGTTATGGTGTGTGGTGCCATCAGTATGCTGATGACACCCAGCTTTACCTCTCTTTTTTATCTGACCCAAACCTGGCAGTCTCGGTGCTTACCTGGTGTCTGGCAGCTGTGAGGGACTGGATGAGGGTGAGCTGACTGAAGCTGAATCCTGACTAGATGGAGGTGATACTGGTGGGTAAAGTGGTGGGTGTGGTGTCCCCCCTCATTGATTGGGTTTGCCCCCACTGGTTTCCGAGGTTCAGAGTCTGGGAGTGCTCCTTGACCCGCATTTCTGCCTGGATGCCTAGGTGGGGGCTTTGGCGAGAGGTGTCTTTTGCAGGAGGGGGCGGGATATAAGTTTGAAGAAATAAATAAATAAATAAATAAAATTACATCTGGTGCATCAGTTTCATCCGTATGTCTCAGACGCCGACCTAGCCACCATCATCCATGCTTTCATGACTTCAAGACTAGACTATTGTAACGCTCTATGTGGGGCTACCCTTGGTGATGGTTCAGAGACTGCAGCTGGTGCAGAATGCGATGGCCCACCTTCTTATGGGGACGGGCCGCTGTGAGCACATTGCACCTGTGCTTCATGCTCTGCACTGGCTGCCTATAGTCTTCCAGGCCTGATTCAAGGTGTTGGTTCTTATCTATAAAGCCCTTAACGGCCTGGGCCCCAACTATCTGAGAGACTGCCTCACCCTCCGTGTTCTGGATCAGCCCCTGCAGACCACTGGGAGTGCCCTTCTTGATGTTCCTCAGGTTGCTCAGAGGACGACTATGGAGAGAACATTCTTGCTGGCTGCACCAAGGCTGTGGAACTCCCTTCCGGCAGAGGTCCGGGTGGCCCCGGACCTCACCTCCTTTCATTGTTATTGTAAGACTTAGCTGTTCTATTGGGTCTTTGGCAAGGATGATGGGATGGGAGGGTACGGTGGGGGGAGGGTTTTTTTGTTTTATTCTGTGGCACCCCCTTTTTGATATCCTGATATTTTGTTTGGGTTTTTATTGTTTTTTATAGTTTTTTATGTTTTAAAAATATTTTATATTTGTAAGCCGCCTCGAGCTACTAGATATTGGACAACAGCCTCACTTCTGGCTAATGCCCCAGATTTGGACTGCCCGTTCTGCTTGTGGTGCTACTGGATGTTCCAGAGTACTGCTGATGGGCTGCCCATGAGCAGGCACAGTCTGTCATGCCTCTGCTCCGCCCACACATCTGGTGGCCTATCTTTAAACAGATGGTTCACCTGGGGGTGAGGAGGTGCAGAGGTGTGGGTGCTGTGCTTCTAAGACACCCCAAGTGTTATACATGGCATTTATTCTTTGTTTGAGAACTCTGACCCAGTTTTTCAGTGCTTGGTGGTAGACACTGGATCCAGGGACCAGATCCAGGCACTGGAAAGGGGTCACATAAAAACTTCCGAAGGATCCCCACTCCTGAATTAAATGGCTGACCTAAGCTATGGCATCCTAGAGTCTGCTCTAGACATTAATACAAACTCCTGTCGTACAGGAATCGGCGCATATTACAATTCCCACATCTCCCTCCCTGGTGAGACGTGTTCCTTTCAGGTTTACACCTCAGTCTATACCCTTTTTTGCACATGATGTCCAGAAGGTAGAACAAGGCAGCATGTGAAAATCACTGAGAGTTTGTGCAGACAAGGGAATATAGAAGAGAGGAATAAGTGGTGAAACAGCTCAGGAGATTAACTGTGTGGGGGACCTCAATATCCAGGAATGGGCAAGGGTCTGTGCAGGGAGGCTAATGCTTTAGTACTGTGTTATTGCTAGTATTTACTAACTTTACGGTGGCTCAGGCCCTGCAATGAGAGCTTTTCCAGAGAGGATCATTTTTTCTTCAGATTTATTCAGCATTTGCCTTAGGAACAGCTTGTGCCTATTTCACCTACTGCCAGCTGAGATCCTTCTTACCCTTGTGCTTCTCTCCAAATTCCCCTAGCAGCAGTGACAAGACTATCAATTCAGGGATTACAATATCCCTGTGAGCTGATGCTGCAGCAACAAGGGAATGAATGGAGGGTGGGGATTAAAGATTCACATTTTGTCTCCTCCCTATTCCTAAAGGAGCTCCTCCTGTCTTTGCTTGTGCAAACCTCTAGAGAATCAGAAGGGTGTAATTGACTCAGCCACACCACAATTACCCACAGAACTGCAGTGAACAGTTTACACATTCAACTCAAGGGAAGGATAAGTACATTAAAACTTTTAGAATCTGATTCTGACTTCAATTATATTGACGTAAATCTGAGGTAAATCAGTTACAGATGATGGAGTTAAATCACAAGCATTATGAGAGAGATCAGACTGCAGGCCTCATTCTAATTAAAAATGCACAAGGTGGATTGCAGGGTAATTTGAAAAAGGTTAGATTGTGCATGTGTACGTAGAAGGATTATACCAGATTTTCCAGAGACAAGCTGTTTCCTAGATTAACGCCCTTCCTCTAGCCTGAAGAGGAAAAGGTGAACTTTCACCCCAAAATCCAGCTTCAGTAGATAGATTAAACCAAAACTGACCAACTAAAAGAAACCCTAGAAAATACACCTTGGATGTGGAGTTTTATTAATGTGCACTCCCCATTTCGACAATCTCTTCTGGAAAGAATGAACAAAACAATCTGAGGTGAAATAATGATTTATCCAAACATACCACTATTTTCATAGTTGGAAAACTTAGTAGCATACCAGTTGTTGCAAGAGCACATTATATTTTTACTGAAGGACAAACCTTTTTGATTATTATTTGCTTAAAACCAAATTGTACAACAGAAACAAACAAACAAAACAAAACCTCCATAGACTCTCTGGAAATCAGCCCCCAAATGCATTACTGCATGGTATAGGTTAACTAACCTAACTAACTTTGAAAAAATGCCATAGCAATTAAAGGCAAGATATGATAAATTCCAAGCTCTAATATCCAAGTCCCATTTCCAAGAAATGTATGACTAATATTGACAAAAATGATAATTAATTGAAAAGATAGTGAACAAACATTAGGAATATAATTAAGTCTTTGCTGAAAAGAAAGGCCATCTTTCTTATAATGACGTAAAGCAAGATTATGTCTTCAGCATACAGTCCTTAACCCTTGTCTTCTCTCATAAATTAAATGTTTTTCGTGTCATGGGGTAGATTTATACCCCAGTCCTTTGCCACTTAAATTGCTTAAATGTGTAAACTAGCATGAAATGTGATGGGGTAGAGTATAAATCGATCCCATGGTAAAATGAATTGAAGTATGTTTCTACTCCAGGGCATTTTTGGTAGAGATGGGAATGCTGATTTAGTATTAATACTAAAGTGCATTTAAGTAGGCCCTTTAATATTAATACTAAAGTGAGCAGCAGATACTAAAATTCTGTTTAGTATTTAAATCTGAAAAAGGCATCGGTGCCATTTGCCATCTTCTGGGGTGTATTTGGCTTGCTCTCCACTGCTCTACATCTATCTTTCCCCACTTGTTAATTGCAACTCAGTCAATTTCACCCAGGATCTGGCAGTCCTACTGTTCTCCCATTCTGCTCTGTCTCCCAGCTCTGCTCTCCAGCCTGGGTTACTGCCAGCCCTCCCTGGCCAGTCTCAGGCCCACCAGCCACCTCACAGCTGCCTCGTCTCACCTGCGTTGCATAGATCAACTTTGATTTCTGCTTGTCCCCAGTCGCAGGTGGAAAGAATGGCTGGGGACAAGCAGAAAGCAACATTGATCTCAGGATGCAGCACATGTGAGATGAAGTGACTTTTGGATGCGGTGGGGAGTGGTGGAGGCAGGCAGAGCAGTTTAAAAAGTCAATTGCAATGCAGAAGTAAAGCATCTGCACCCACTAAAAGCCCCCACCCCTGGCATTTCCTCCCAAACCCAGTATCCCCCTAACCCCCAGCACCAGCCCCCCTTAGCCATTGCCCCTCACCTAGGCAACGACAGACCCCTTTGACCCCACAACACCCAGAGCCACAAGGCACATCCTGAACCTACAGCCACCTCCAGAGCACCCCTACTCACTAAAAGCTGGTATTTCCTGCCAAATTCAGTGTCACTCCCACCAAACCAGTGCTAGGCAAGTATACTACTCTTGACTTTAGGAGACACTTTACTAGTTTTTGAAACCCCATGGATCTTTTTCCATTGACCAGAATGGAAAAAGCCTCCCATTGACTTCAAAGGAAAACAAAAGAGAAACAAAATAGAACAAATACTAAAGTAAACAAAAAACAAAACAGAAGTAAATACTAAACAGAAGAAAATACTAAAGTCCATCCCTACTTTTTGGTCACATGAAAATAGTTAATGGTTACCACTTTCCTTTGGGGATATTGTTTATCTGTGCACAGGTAAAATGTCCTAAAAGTGCAAAGTTGGAGCTCCACTAACTTGCAGGTTTTTGTAAGAGATATGTACACAGGGTAGAAATCCACCCCAACACAGAAGATAAGGGATGTGCTATGAATAAAAGAAACCCTTCACAGGTATAATAACTCTATCGGGATGAAGTATGATACTACTACACATGCAGCATACACTGTCCAGCCCTCACAGGCAGTCCCGCTCATTAGCATGGAGGGGGCTTAACCTGTCTTCATTATTTCCCTCAAAGACAAGGTCTGAGGAGGCTTCTCTTATAAAGCTCTGCTTGCCTCCCATGTCCAAGGCAAGGGCAGATTTAAAGGTTAGGTTATGGATGGCCAAGTGGTAGATTGTAATCTGCTGGTGGGTCTAGTCTCCAGTGTGGGAAGGGGGAGACCAGCCTCTCAGAGGCAAGGAAGAGAGCAGGACTGACACCTCAGGGAGTGTCTCCAGGAGACCCTGTAGTTTGGCAGGGAAGGTTCTCTCTAAAGGGAAGTGCTCCTCTCCATACTTGGGACCAGTTGCTGAGGCATTCTAGAACTGGAATCCAACAGGAGAGGTCCTGGAGAGGCTTGAAGCACCAGATTCAGCAGAAGGGGTCCTGGTAGATAGCCTGAGGTTGGCTCCTGGATCAGGTGGATTGGCACTATGTTTATTTATTCATTTATTTATTTATATCAAAATTTAGATGATGCCCCTCCTGCCTCAGGCATCTCGGGGCGGCTCACAACATCTTAAAAGCATTTTAAAACATTAAAACAAACAATAATAATTACAATGAAAAAACCAATATAACCCCCCCCACACCACCCTAACCCACCCCACCCACCCCATCTCCTTCGGGAAAGGCCTGGTGGAACACACAGGTCTTATATTGTCTGCGGAAAGAGGGGAGGCCAGCAGCCATGAGGATCTCCGATGAGAGGGAGTTCCACAGACGCGGTGCAGCCACGGAGAATGCCCTCCTAATAGTGTACACCTGGGAAACCCAGAGGACCTCGAGGAGGGCACTGCCAGCTGACCGCAGGGGTCACTCCAGGACCCAGAGGGATAGGCGGGACCCAAACCATTTAGGGCTTTAAAGATCAACACCAACACCTTGAATTGGGCCCGGAAACCTACCTGTAGCCGGTGCAGAGAACGAAGCACCGGTGTAATATGCTTGCGTCGGCCCATCCCCGTCAAGAGACGGGCCACCACATTCTTCACCAGCTGCAGCTTCCGAACCAGAACCAAGGGTAGCCCCACACAGAGTGTGTTGCAGTAAATCAGTCTCGAGGTAATAAAAGCATGGATGATTTTGGCCAGATCCAAGTCTGAGACATATGGCCTAAGCCGACGCACCAGATGTAACTGGCGAAATGCTCCTTTCACCACAGCCACCACCTGGGCATCCAGGCAGAGCTGTGGGTCCAGGAGCACCCCAGACTCTGGAACTGAGAAACTAGGGGAGGGAGGATCCCATCAATGATGGGGGCCACCAATCCCTAGGCCCTCCCCACAACCATCACATCCATCTTGTCAGAATTTAGCCTCAGGCAGTTCGCCCTCATCCAATCCCCCACAACGGACAAACACCAGGTAAACACCGATACCCCTGGACCTGAGTTGAAGGAAAATGAGAGATATTGTTGGGTGTCATCAGCATATTGATGACATCTCACTCCATATACCCTAACAATCTCTCCCAGAGGTCACATATACACATTGAACAAGAGAGGGGATAAGATGGAACCCTGCAGTAGTACACACATTAGGTCCTGGGGGGAAGATGAAAACTCACCCAGCACCACAATCTGGGTTTTTCCAGCTAGGAAAGTGCGGAACCATTCAAGAACAGTCCTGCCAATCCCTGCTCAGTCCCTCAGCCGAGTCACAAACAACTCATGATCAATGGTATAAAATGCAGCCGAGAGATCTAACAGGATTAACAGGGTTGAATGACCCCGGTCCAACTCATGGGAGAGGTTGTCGGCCAAGGCCACAAGCACAGTCTCCATGCCATAACTGGGATGAAAGCCTGACTGCGAGGGATTGAGAAAATTAACCTGGTTCAAATGCCCCTGAAGCTGCTGAGCCACCACCCATTCAATAAACCTTCCCTAAAAAGGGAAGGTTAGAGACTGGCCGATAACTTGCAGGGGCGTCAACGTCCAAAGATGGTTTCTTGAGCAGGGGCCACACCAGCGCCTCCTTGAGACAATCCGGCACCCTGCCCTCCCCAAGGGAGGAAATTGACTATCCCCGCCAACAGTGACCCCAGTGTCTCCCGGCTAGCCTTAACCAGCCAGGATGGGCATGGATCCAGTTCACAATAGGTGGCTATTTTCTTGCCATCCCTGGGTTATATCATGGTCAGCAAACATTTATTAAGGCAATGCAGAATTAATTTTGTGACTCAGTCACTTGTGAGGATGGAGCCCACTCATTCTGTGTTTATGGTTTTTTATATGCCTGTAGAAGGGTCCTGTGTAGCTTGACTGTTTGCATACTCTCTCCAGCAGAAATCCATCCAATACAAGATATCAGCCGAACTACACTGCCTCCCTCTCTTATAAAACAAATGAATCCTTTTCAGGGGTGTAGCTTGCTGGGAATGGGTCCCAACACAGAAGAAATAATGGTCCCCCCTTCTGGGGCAGTTCACTCCAGTATGCATACATTAGGGATGGGACTATCGGTATTGGATTAATCAAAAAATGCTGATAATTGGCAATATTGGATTAATCTGATAATACCAATAATAATGGTATCAGTATATCGGTTTTTTAACATTGCTGATTTTTTGGATCTTTAACATTGTGGCCATTTTAAAAATAGTTGCAATGTTAAAGATGCGAAAAATCGGCAATGTTAAAAAAACCCGATATACCGATAAATCCAATATCAGATTAATCCGATACCGATAAAACCAGTAACTGATAATTCGCCAATAGTCCCATCCCTAGCATACATACTCTATATGCACAAGGGGCTCGGTGAGGCTGGTCCTGCTGCACCTATTATAGCTATGCCTCTGATCCTTTGCTATTGGATTCCATAAGGTTTTGCTAAGTAGATACAATGTGTGATTGGGGTACCATATTCGCTAAAAATAAGTTAGCGACCCCACCTTTCAGCTCACACTAATTTGTGACCTCTTACTTTCTCTAGTTGTGGGAGAACCAAGAAAATATTAATACTTTGGAGGGCATAGGTGTCTTCTTTCTTGACCTCCTCTTTTTCTGCATGTTCTCCTACGGAAATGCCAACCTGGATCTGGGACTAATTGCATAGCTCCTGTGAAATAACTCTTGCCTGGGCTAAGTACATGGTAAGTCCATAGGTAAACAGTGGAAATGACACAGTAACTCACATTAATGCCACCACATTACTTCCTGATAACTCAAATTATCTCATGTCATCCCTCTAATATAATTAAAATGTTTAATTGTTTTCTTTAGATAAGAAAGGTTATAAAAACTATAACAATTTCTAGGGACTTAATGACCAGCTGGTGTTAATGGCCCAATGCCTCCAGTTATAAAGCCTTTTGAGCATTCATTGATTTCAAGGAAATGCCCTGTGCCTGAAGCACGTCTGCTATTTCTTGGATTTAAGCCATATTTGACCTCTCAATCAATTGCTCACATGAATACGCCAAAGCAATTTATTATTCTCTGACCTTAACCTACCCAATAAAGATTTACAGCATGAATTGGGTTATGCCATGTCACTGAGTGTGATAATCTAAAGTAGAAAACCTCCACTTGGTTAAGCAGAAGAGAGAGAGAGCCAAGCTGGACAAATGCTGATGGGGTTTTGTTAATGCTAAACATTTTATTTATTTATTTATTTATTTATTTAAACGTATACGCTGCCCTTGCCAGAGGCTCAGTGCAGCTTACAAATCATAGGTGTCTTACAAATAGTTGACAAATCAATGGTCAGCAGAGGATGGGGCAAACTCGGGTTTCCTTCGACATTAGATTTCAGCAGCACCAATACCATACGTGTCTGCTACACGCTAGTGCATTTGGGGCTAGAAGACTAAAATGCATATATTTCATATTCACAAGGCTAATTTGCATACTCCTCACCAATGAACATACAAGGCCATTTTTTGCCAGTTGCAAAATTCAACATTTCACTTTTAAAATTTATTTTAATTTATTTTATTTTATTTATTTATATCTTGCCCTATCCCTGAAGGCTCAGGGCAGCTAAAAAAAATCATAAAACATAAAAGACAAAATAAAACCCCAAAAAATGCTTATAGCTCTACCCACCCAGAATTTACCCCTGCCTGTTGAATGCCTGGCCAAATAAATACATCTTGTACAATCTCTGGAAAATGCCTAGGCCAAACCTTAGATGAACATCCAAGGGAAAGGAGTTCCAAAGCCAATGGAGCAGCCACCAGTAATGCCTCTCTGTGGGCCTGGGTCATGTGGAATGTCCCAAAGGTAGAACTTTTGTAAGAGGGTGCTCTCGGTTGATCTTAGGGTCTGTGGAGGGAGATAAGAAGACATTTTCCAGTTACTTCACATGGTTATTTTAGTACTTTCTTCACTATGGTAGTATTATTTATCTCTAAATAGCTGGGCTAAATCAGGAGTGGGAAACCTCTGGCCAATAAGCCAAATTTATCCCATAGCTGTCTTTTATTTGGCTCCTTTCCTCGCCGGTCCTGGCAATCATCTGGGAATGCCTCCCTGTGGGTGCCGTCCGTTAGCCTTGTTCATAGGGGCATGGGGGGGTGTAGGTGTGGGGAATGTGGAGATGGTATTGGGTGGAAAGAAATTTATTTATTTATTTATTTTATCAATTTTTAGCCCGCCCCTCATGAAAACAGCTCGGGGTGGCTAACAATTCCAAACATAAAAATACAATCATATAAAATTTAAAACAATCATAATAATATTAAAACATGGTTAGGCACACAATAAAACAATAAATAAGGGCAGGAGGAGATTAAAAACCCCTAACGCCCCAACCTCCCGAATGCCCTTTCCATTGTGGCCCCCCGCTTAACACGTGGGACCTCCAAGAAGGCACCCCCGGCAGACCAAAGGAGCCGCTCTAGGGCGCGAAGGGTGAGGCAGTCCCTGAGGTACGAGTGGCCAAGACCGTGAACGGTCTTATATATCAATACCAATACCTTGAACCTGGCTCGGCACACTATTGGCAACCAATGCAGAGTCCAGAGCACAGGTGTTATGTGATCCCAGCAAACCATCCCCGACAGGAGCCATGCCGCCGCATTCTGCACTAGCTGCAGCCTCCAAACCAGGAACAAGGGCCGCCCCATGTAGAGCGCATTGCAGTAGTCCAGCCTTGAGGTGATGAAGGCATGGATGAGGGAGGCCAGGTCCAGGCCGGAGATGTGTGGGCGCAGCCTCCGCACCAGATATAACTGGAAGAAGGCAGCCTTCACCACCACCTCCACCTGTCGATCCAGGCAGAGATCTGCATCCAATATCACCCCCAGACTCCGAACCTGCTGAGCTATAGGAGGGCGACACCCCCCCGGTCAGGGGGGCTGACACCTCCCTCGCTCTCCTCACCTCTGTCTTATCGGGGTTGAGCTTCAGTCTGCTCTGCCACATCCATTCCGCCACGGCCTCCAGACACTGGGATAGCAACGAGACAGCAGGGTCTGGGTCAGCTGAAAAAGAGAGGTACAGCTGAGTATCATAAACATATTGGTGACATCACACCCCAAACCCTCTCACAGCCTCCCCCAAGGGCTGCATATAAACATTAAATAATAATGGAAACAGAATGGAACCCTGCGGAATGCCGCAGGATAAAGCATGGGGGCAAGATGTTTCAGCTCCCAGCACTACCCGCTGGCTTCTCCCCGAGAGGAATGAGTGGAACCATTCAAGAACAGTCCCGTCCAGACCCCCCAGGTCACACAGATGTTTCAACAGCAGCCCATGGTCCATGGTGTCAAAAGCGGCCGAAAGATCTGGCAGGATAAGAAAGGTCAAACATCCTGCGTCCATCTCCCAACAGAGATCGTCGACCAAGGCCACCAACGCTGTCTTGGTGCCATAGCCAGGGTGGAACCTAGATTGAAAAGGATCCAGGAAACCAATGCTATCTAGATGCGCCTGGAGCTGGATCACCACCACCCTCTCAATAACCTTCCCTAAAAAGGGAAGATTAGAGACAGGTTGGTAGCTGGCGAGTGCGTCCACATCCAACAATGGTTTCTTCAGCAGGGGGCGCACCACAGTTTCCTTGAGGCTAGGCAACATCCTCCCCTGCTGCAGGGACACATTCACCACTCTCACCAGCACCGTCCCCAACGTCTCCCTGGACGCTTTCACCAACCAGGACGGGCATGGATTAAGTTCACAACTGGTGGCTCTCATAGACCCCAAGACATCCACCACATCGGCTGGCGTCACTTTCTGAAACTTGCCCCACAAAGTTGGACCAGACGGGGCCTCCATCACCTCATGCACTCCACCTACTGCCCCCAACCCTGCATGAAGTCGCTCTGAATCTGAGCGATCTTGTCTGCGAAGTAGGTGACAAACTCCTCACAGTGGGCCTGGGACAAGTCTCCATCCAGGTGGAGGGAGGCCGAACTAACCAGCCCCTGCACCATCCGAAACAGCTCCGCCAGGCATGACGTCACAGACACTTTGAGGGCAGAAAGTAACTACTTCCTTGCTGTCCTCACAGTCTCAACATAGGACCACAATTGGGCCCTATGGAGAAGTCGGTCGGAGTCAGATCGAGTCCAACGCCAGCATCGCTCCAGCCTCCTGCCTACTTGTTTCATACACCGTGGCTCCTCAGTAAACCAAGGGGCCCTGCAGTGACAAGACAGAGGCAGAGGGTGTCTCGGAGCCACCTTGTCAATGGTCTCCCCCAGCAAGCTGTTCCAATACTGAACTAGCTCATCGACAGAGTGGCCATCAAGGTCCAACGTTAATTCCTTCAGGACCTCTTGGAACCGCTGAGGTTCCATCAGCCTCCGAGGGCGGACCAACCTATCTGGTCAATTCCTCTTCTGGAGGTGGCATGCTGAGAGACTGGCCTGGAGGAGATAATGATCCATCCATGACAGGGTCATAGCCCTGACCTTCCCCACTACTGGACCACCCGTCTCAAGGCCAGAGCCAAAGATCAGGTCGAGGGTATTCCCCCCCCCCCACGTGGGTTGGGCAGGTGACCACTTGGGACAAATCCATGGTTGCCATAGTGGCTATGAATTCTTGCTCCACTCCTACAAGGCCGGCATAGGCATGAATGTTGAAGTCCCCCAGGACCAAGGTCCTGGAGGAGCCCAGCGCCACCTCCGAGGCCAGCTCTGCTAGGGCGGTAAGGGATGCTTCCGGACAGAAAGGGGTATACCAGCAGCATCCAGAAGGTATACCAGAAGGTATATCCAGAAGGTATACCAGAAGGTATACCAGCAGCATCCCTAGCTTGCCCCCAGCCAAATCAAACACCACATGGAGGGCCTCAATACCTGCAATTTCCTGAACAGAAAGAAAGAAAGAAAGAAAGAAAGAAAGAAAGAAAGAAAGAAAGAAAGAAAGAAAATTGATTCATGGTTCTAACCAAAAGAACTTCACCGTTTTATGGTTAAAGACCCAGATCACAACTATATTATTATTTTACAAATTTATATCCTGCCCCCTCCTGCAATGCAGCTCGGGGCGGCTAACAACACAATAAAATATTAAAACCACTTGAAATACAAATATAAAAACGTCATCTAAACATATTACATAAAACAGGGCTAGAAAATAAATAAATAAATGGGCGGGGGATTAAAATCACCCCCCCCCCACCCTCCCTCCCAAAGGCCTGGGCAAACAGCCAGGTCTTACAGTTCCGCCGAAATGTCAAAAGGCTTGGGGCCAGGCGAGCTTCCTCCGGAAGGGAGTTCCACAGCCGCGGCCCTACCACCGAGAATGCTCGCTCCATCGTGGCCCCCCGCTTAACACGGGGGACCTCCAGGAGGGCACCCCCGGCAGACCGCAGGAGCCGTTCCGGGGCGCGAAGGGCGAGGCGGTCCCTAAGGTATGAGGGGCCAAGGCCGTATAGGGCTTTATAGATCATCACTAGGACCTTGAACTTGGCCCGGCACACTATCGGCAGCCAGTGCAGCGCTCGGAGCACCGGTGTAATGTGCTCCCGGCGACCCGTCCCCGTAAGAAGACGAGCCGCCGCATTCTGCACCAGCTGCAGCCTCCGGGCCAAGAACAAGGGAAGCCCCACGTAGAGCGCGTTGCAGTAGTCGAGCCGCGAGGTGACGAAGGCATGGATGAGGGAGGCCAGGTCCGGGCCAGAGACATACGGACGCAGCCTACGTACCAGATAAAGCTGGCGGAAGGCAGCCTTAGCGACTGCCTCCACCTGCCGCTCCAGCCGCAGGTCTGCGTCCAATATGACCCCCAGACTCCGGACCTGCTGAGCTACAGGGGGGCAAACCCCCCCAACCAGGGGGGCCACCACCCCCTTCGCCCTCCCCACCACCATCACCTCCGTCTTATCTGGGTTGAGCTTCAGTCTGCTCCGCCGCATCCAATCCGCCACGGCCTCCAAACATTGGGATAGCACCGAGACAGCAGGGTCTGGGTCAGTAGAAAACGAGAGGTACAGCTGAGTATCATCAGCATACTGGTGACATCGCACCCCGAACCCTCTCACGACCTCCCCCAAGGGCTGCATATAGATGTTAAATAATAATGGAGACAAGATCGATCCCTGCGGAACGCCACACGGTAAGGCGCGGGGGCTCGATGTTTCCTCCCCCAACACCACCCGCTGGCTCCTCCCCGAGAGGAATGAACGGAACCATTCAAGAACAGTCCCGTCCAGACCCCCCCGGTCACGCAGTCGTCTCAACAGCAGCCCATGGTCCACGGTGTCAAAAGCGGCCGAGAGATCGAGCAGGATGAGAAATGTCGAACATCCCGCATCCATCTCCCGGCGGAGGTCGTCCACCAAGGCCACCAACGCCGTCTCGGTGCCATAGCCGGGGCGGAACCCAGATTGAAAAGGGTCAAGGAGCCCGATATTATCTAGATGACCCTGGAGCTGGAGCGCCACTGCCCGCTCAATAACCTTCCCTAAAAAGGGAAGGTTAGAGACAGGTCGGTAGCTGGCGAGCGCGTCTACGTCCAACGATGGTTTTTTCAGCAGGGGGCGCACCACAGCCTCTTTTAAGCAAGGCGACAACCTCCCCTGCCGAAGGGACGCATTCACCACCCTCGCCAGCACCGTCCCCAACGTCTCCCCGGAAGCTTTTATTAACCAGGACGGGCATGGATCTAGTTGACAACACGTGGCCCTCACAGACCCCAGGACATCCACCACATCGGCTGGCGTCACTTCCTGAAACTCACCCCATAAAGATGGACCAGACGGACCCTCCGCCCCCCCGCGCTCTTCCCCTACTGCTATCAACCCAGCGTCGAAATCGGCCTGAATCCGAGCGATCTTGTCTGCGAAGTAGATGACAAACTCCTCACAGCGGGCCCGGGACAAGTCCCCATCCAGGCGGAGGGAGGCCGGACTCACCAGCCCCCGCACCACCCGAAACAGCTCCGCTGGACGCGACTTCGCAGACGCTATGAGGACGGCGAGGAATTCCTTCCTCGCCGTCCTCACAGCCTCCACATAGGACCGCAAATGGGCCCTATGGAGAAGACGATCGGAGACAGACCGAGTCCGACGCCAGCGTCGCTCTAGCCTCCTGCCCACACGCTTCATACACCGCAGCCCCTCAGTAAACCAAGGGGTCCTGCGGTGACGAGACCGAGGCAGAAGGCGCCTCGGAGCCACTCTGTCAATGGCCTCCTCCAGCAAGATGTTCCAATGCCGGACCAGCTCATCCACAGAGTGACCGTCCACATCCAGGGTAAGCTCCCTCAGGACCTCCTGGAACCGCTGGGGTTCCATCAGCCTCCGAGGGCGGACCATCCTAACTGGTCCCTTCCCCTTCTGGAGGGGACATCTCCATAAGAGACAGAGATAGGGGGCAGCCCACAGGCAGGGAGGCAGCCCAGTGTATACCCATTCCCATGTAGTAAGCAGGCACACAGCGATTAAAATCTGTACCTGAGGTCTTGTCAGGTACATGGTGCGTCAACTGACTCATGCCCCTGGGGACCTCACTAGGTGGCCCACACAGAGAGCATCCCCCACTGTCAATGATGGGCATCTTGGGCAAAGGTGGGGGCGGACAGGTGGCTTGCTCAAAAGAGGTTGAACCCAGTTGGATATACCTCGGGGCCTCTGGCTGTTAATTTGTGTAAGCCCATGGACCAGGTTTTTCTGTGAGGTGGAGTTCCCCTACTCCTCATTGTTCTTGCTGTTTTGAATATGCTAATAAAGAGTGCTGCCAGCTAAACCCCACTGAAGTGTCTTTGTCTCCTTCCACAGTGCAGTGCCACAATGACAGAAATTTGCTAGTAATTTTAAAAAGTAAAAAGATAAGGTCCCTACTTCAGACACTTTATAACCTAGGGCCAATCTCTGTGATGCAATTTTGAGTAGTTTTGCTTTCTTTGCTAATGTCTTACAGAACGCTTGTGGATGGATTTCTCCATTCATGAGAAAGAGGATAAATCTTGAACTTATAAGAACATATTAGCATGACTGGACAACAATGTGGATAGGAAGAGCAGGCCACTGTGTCCCTTCTATTGTTAAAAAGCCTAGGAGTTGTGCTTGGTGAATCACTGAGGTACAGAGCAGGGTAAACACTGGACATTTTTACACACAATGCTAGTCTTTCAATCTTCTGGGTTTACAAGTCCACAAATAAGCTCTGTGTAAGGCGGCGGCCCGGCAGGATCGCTGCGGCGGCGGCCTGGGGACGCTCGATGGGCTGGAAGGGGTGGAGCAACGCGCGGCGTGCGACGGGGCTGGAGCCCCGCCCCATTGCGCATACTGTCAGGCACGCCAGGCACGCCCTGCAGGGGGGCGTGGCTTACCTGCCTCACACTGGCTCAGAGAGCATGGAGAGGCATAAATAGTGCCGGCGGGGCCTGGCCTCCCCGCCGGTAATCGAGTCATCGAGAATCTGGCCCCTGGATTTCCCTTGAACCCCTTGAAAGAGAACTGAAGCTTGAGAGAGAGAGAAAG
>QEPC01004011.1:267601-353575 GCA_003113815.1 Sphenodon punctatus
TGGTCCTGTAAAGCTAGAAGCTTGCAGTAATGTGTTTGGCCATTGAATGTGTCTGTCAGTCTTTGGGGTTGCTCCACATCCTTCCTCCTACAGTCTCTCTCCCCCTGCCATGCAGGGTGCCTGCCTCTGACTGGCACTGAATATGCTGATATTCATCTGAATAATGATCTTCATGGGGACAACATCAATTGCTTATATAATTTGGTCCCTTTATCAAAATCTCCTGTACATTTTCTGAAATGGCAGGAAAGGTATTTGATACATTCCTGTAAACAGAATGGAATATCAAAATGTAACAGCTGGAAATGCATTTTCAGATTAATGTCTTATACCCTTGGGACCCTTTATCCACTCTTTCCTAAAATTGGCAGAAATATTAAGCATATGGAGGGATGTCATATGCACAAGTTTCATGAACATTGGATGCAAGATAAAGAAGTTGTAGCCATGAATGTGTATGGAGCTTTTCTTAAAATCACAACTTTCAATTGCTTCTGCAATCGGTTTTCTTTATCTAATCATTCCAAATTTTGGTACACTTGGTGCCCTCTATTGGGGGTACAATCTCCCTAAATTTCATCGAAAAGTCATAAGAAACAAAAATGTTATATCCAGAAATATGTCTTTTAGTTTTTTCCTTTTATTTCAAAAACCAAATGTCGTTTTCAGTTCCTGATTGCACCAAACTAAAGACCGAACCGATCCCGACCGAACTGAATATGAATCTAAACTCAACAATTGACCCAAACCACCAAACGGCCGAACATCCTAACTGACGAACCGAACGCAGCTGAACCGAACGGACGAAACGAACGCAGCCGAACTGAATGGCTGAACCTGAACTGCGATCGATTCGCCCATCCCTAGTTATGTCCCCAGCCAACTTGACAGCCATTTGTGGACCTATATTCTAAGAACTTATCCAATAGTTGTTTATTTAAACTATGGCTGAAACTCGTTTTTGATATTTTCTCATTTTTTGATGAGACTCACATTTCTCTATTAGTTCTGGGAAATTGCCAGATTCTTGTTGAAAAAAATTATAAACAATTGAGAAAAATAGAAAAGTAATTGCTGTGCATCTGCTGGCCTCCGGATTGGTGGCTACTTGCTGCTCCCTGCCTCTGCCTACATTCTGCACAGAGATGAGCTTGCTCTCTGTCTCCCCACCATGCTGTACTCCCCAGAGCTTATCTGGAACCTGACAGTAAATTATCTGAGTAGGGAGGGAATCAGGAACTCTCTTCCCAGCTGTGTGCAACAATCTAATCAGTCCCCATTTCCAGGGGGACCAATATAAGGGCAGCACATGGCACACCCCTTCACAACATCCTCTGGCACAAAGTTCCACAAGTTAATTTTATGTTGAGTGAGAAGTACTTTCTTTTAAATCTGCTGGTAGTTAGTTTGACTGTCCCCTACATCTACTATTGTTTGAGTGGGTAAATAATCACTCCCTATTTATTTGTTCCACACACCACTCATGATTTTGTCAACTTGCATCATATTTGTCTCTTCTCTAGGCTGAAGAAACCTAATCTGTCAAGCCTCTCCAAGTACAGAATCTTTTCCACAGAGCTGAGGCAAGAACGACTGTTCCTGTACTGTCAGGAAATACCTACCTTTCAGGAATACTTGTAACTATTCATCAGTATTTCCTCACTATCCATTGAATCCTTGCTTCTGCTATTGTTGAGATCTGCAGCTGTGATTGTCCACCATTTCCCACTCATTTTTGGAAATTTCTGGTATATTCTGCCAATTAGTTTCTGGTATTTCCATCGGTTTTCAGCAGTTTATGACAGTTTCTGGGATCAGAAGGTAGAAAACAAGGGCTAGCCTTTGAAATACTCCAATCAAAACACAATTTACAGGAGCCAAAACAAGTACCAATAAGGGAAATGATGAATACAGTGAACTTGTGATCATACACTAGCAAACATAAGCAGCATGTAAGGGAAGTTACTTGTTGTGTGGCTGCTCCTGCCCAGGAAGAATTACCAGATGTACAGAACAATAGCATTTATTTAACAGGAACTAACAGAAATAGTGAAAAAGCCTATAAGCTTCCTCATCTCGCGAGCACAGGTGAATGATCTGTTTTTGACAGAAACAGGTTTCACTGTGATTGCTCCATTCAGCACTACTTTCCCATACCCGCAATCATTTTTGTTGCCCTTCTCTGTACCTTTTCCAGTTCTGTCGCATTGCATGCCTCTTTTTTACAAAAGGAAAGAGAGCTCTGTTGCCCAGCTGATCTGGTCTCACTGGATTGGGCCACTCTTCTCCAAGTTGTATAAAATGAGTTTAAACTTAAAATATCAGTAGCTTACATAGAATGGTATTGATAGCCAATCAAAGTTACATGATCTTAAAAAAAACATTTCTATTTTAAGAAAATAGCTTCTAAAAGCTTAACATATGCTCAATTCATTGGCTTAAAGATATCAAGAATAATACATTACATTCTTCCCAGTTCTTCCCTTTTTCTGCCATGATGGTGAGAGAGAAACCCCAACATAGTGTAGGATTTCAATCTGAAAAAGCAAAGCTAGTGTCTCCCTTCTTAAAGCAAAGTTTGCCAGAAGCTGACACTCCTGAGCAGTGACGCTGATGACATCAGTTAGCATGGAAATACACAGGATTCTAATTGTCTCTCTTAATTCTGAGCAAGTAAAGAAACTGAACAGAGAGTCAGATTTCCTTTCAAGTTTTAAAAAAACCTCATATTTCCACCAAAATTAATTGTCAGATTACAGAGAGAACTGACCACAGTTTCAAGGTTTTTTAACCAATTAGTGGAAACAGATATACTAGCTAGAAAAGACTAATTTAAGGCTTCTCACTTTGGAGCTGTTTATGGCTGGTGCCATTTTTCGTTTAGACATACAGACTGATAAGGCCCTAGACACATAGACTGATAAGGCCCTTGGTCTGGCCTCCAGCTTTAGCAATTTTCCCCCTGTTTCCTTGGATACAGTGAAATGTTCACTGAGAAGTTAAAAAAATTCATTGGAATGCAGCCGAGGAGGCCTGAAGCCTGAACCAAGGTGACTCAGAAGCTGATTTTAAAAATCAATGCTGTAAAACACAAGTTCAATACATTTGAAACAGAAAGTTAATATTGAAACTCAAAATCAATACATTAGGAACACAGATGGCCAAAAAATATATTCTTATAATAGGAAATACATGACAGTGCTATCCTGTGTAAATGTATGAGTTGTAGTGCTCCAGGATTAATTGATTGCAGAAAATTGGGGGAGACTATGCAAGTATTTGGACCACACTGGGGCCCTTCCTCAGGCAAGTAAAAATCTTTTTACTAAGGGTGAAACGAGATTTCAATCCCCACAAAAATCTCACAGAGAATGGGCTTCTCAATGAGATTTTCCGGGTCAAGAATTGGCTGAGAATCAGTGTTCTCACTGCCATTCTCACAAGATTCTCGAGCACCACAAAATACCCCCCCCGAAACATTCTGTGCCCCCAATGGGGGCCATGAATGCACAGAATGGCCACGGTGGGCATTTTGTGCATGCACAGAGCATTTCAGGTTTTAAAAAAAACTTGTGAGATTTTCAAGAAACCTTAAAAACCACTCTGTGCATGCACATAATGGCCACTGGAAGGGCATGCATTCACAGAATGGGCATTATAGCCATTTTGCACATGTGCAGGGAGTTTGGAGGATTTTTGAGAATCTTCCGAGATTCGCCGGGGTAGTGAGTATCTCGTAGTGTTCTCATTTCAACTCTACTTTTTACATTCCCGAGGAATGTTTTTATATTCCCGTGTAACCCAAAAGCTTACAGACCGTCTCCACTACCCAAGAGAATTTGGTGCAATAAAAGAGATCAGCTGAACGCCTTTTGGAACCAATGCAGCAATCACACTATTTCAAAATATAACAATGGTACCTTTGTTTCTCTAGTGATCATCATGATATTGCTCACCGAATTCTAGGTACTCCTATTCATGAGTAATAAAAAAGATAAAAAGGGTTATAGCCACAGTCATGAAAGAAGATGGCTGTCTGCTGTCATTATGTAACTCCAACTGTTTCCCCCACCAAGTGCAAATACCACAAACTGGGCTACTGCAGATAACACTACAATAGCAGCTGGTGAAGAGCTACATTGCTGCTCTAGAGCCTGGATAGATGAATCCATTTTCCTATCTGGCTATGCACTGCAGACCTCTCCAGCCCATAATCTCTTGACTCTGACTGTTATCTGGAAAGAGGAATTTTCACTTATTGTATAATGGAAAAGATAGAGAAAGTGAAACAGTCTTGCAGAGCTTAATAGGAAATTGTAATCACCGTGGAGGTTATTTGAACTTTCCTAAATAATTTAAGAAGGAATTATACCTCTGCTATACATTTTACAACATTTAAAAAAAAAAAAAATTCTATGGAAACGATACCATTAACTATTAAACTTGGTGAAATTTTCATTATATTTTCAATACAAAACTATTTTGTTTAATCTGTATATGACTATTTTCCATAATGGGGCTTCCTCTCTCATGATTTTATTAGATTATCTGAGTTTGCTGATTTAATTATATTATGTGATTCACAGCTACCAATATGCAAAGCTGGGTCCCCACTTTGGAACTAGTTGGGTGAGTGAGTACTCCTCCTAACATAAGAGATTCAAGGTTGTGCATCACATCAACTTTTTCTTCCCCTGCACATTCCTTACACGTTAGAATTGTTCACCCCCTTGTGGGATCAGGCTCAATGGTGAACTGGATAGTTTGCTGCAAGAATGTAAATTGAACAGAAATGAATATTTGCAGTGAGTATTATATTCAATTAATTTGCCCATTTCAATTTGGATATTTGGTTCCACTTCGCTGGCTATTTACTTTGGATATGTTGGTGGTTATTTTTTTGCTTTTTTGTGTATTTTTTTGTTATTTTGATTCAGTTATTCTGGAATGTTGGTATTTTGGTTATTTCATTGCAACGTGATTGTACATGCACAATAGGGAAAACCTTAAGATAATGGTGGGGTATACATTTAAATGAATAAATAGCAGAAACAAAGAAACCAAAATGAAATGAATTAAATAAATAAATAAATAAATAAATAAATAATAAAAAAACCTGAAGTACTGAAATGAATGAAGTATTTGTACTGAAATAACAGAATTAGCGGATATGCAAATAGCTGTTTGCATTGCAGATTTTGTTCAGATATTCAGATAAGACCTGAAAGAGTTATCCATGCAGATATTGGTAACAGTCAGATTTGCAGTTACCAAATAGGCGCAAAATGAGAAATCTCCATGAGTGCTGCTTCTGTTGGAAGCAAGGCATTTGCTAAAATTCACGACATGGAAATTTACCAGCTCTTCTGTTGATTTTGCCATTTTCCATTATTTTTCTCAAGTTGAACAGAGCTGCTATGGACTGGTCCCAAGCCCCATGTCTGCCACACATGCACCCCTTGGGTTTTTTGTGGAGACAAAAACATACCAGCTAAGCACTCAGGAAGTGCTGGAGGTTACCATAAAAGTGCTGTAAAACTTCCATAAAACTGTTGTAAAATCCTGGAAAGTGATGAAAAAGTCCTGGAAAGTCCCAGAAAGTGATGAAAACAATTAAAAATCCCAGAAAGTTACAAAAATGATGAAAAGTCCAGAAAGTGATAAAAAATGGCAGAAGTCTGAAATCACCAGAAACTGATGAAGTACCAATGGATACTTGCGAACATTACCAATATTTCAGCATTTCCCTTCAGAACAGGAACACTTGGTCTCATCTGAGCCCTATAAGTGAACTAATAACTGTTACCAAGTGGCAACCATTTATAACCAGTGGTTTACTGCTTTGTGCTGTTTACTGCGCTGCCACTTTCTATTTCCCCATCAGTTCTGCATTTATCAGCTAGTTCTGTCTGCCCACAATTCCTTTCTTCACTCCCTCACCCACAATTTGGTTCCAAGTTTTACTCAAGGTATCCTTCTCTTAGGATACCTTGCTGAAATCTGCAGGATGTACCTTCGCTATTGATCCATATTAGGGCTGAATGAACAGCCATTTTTCTCTCTCATGAATTCAGGCACTGGGATAAATTTCCCAATTAATTGCCTGAGCCTGGGACAAATTCTCAGCACTAAATAAATAAATAATCACTGTGCATGTGCAAAATGACCACTGGGCCATTTTAAACATGTGCAATGGCTACCACCCTTAACAACACCATCATCTGACTGGGAATATTATGACAGTTTTATGGCAGTTTTACAGCACTGCTAAAATTGCTACAATTTTGGTTAAGAGCACTGGCTAATGTGTGCATTTAAGGTGATATTTTGCAAAAAAAAGAAATTTAAAAAAAATTCTTCCCAAGCATTCAGTGAAAAATCATGGGCGTTCTGAGGTTTTCAATTCATCACAAGATGAACTGAGGACCAGGGTTTCATTGACTTTTCTCAGTGAGGCAAAATCCAGTATCTGCCCTAGTCCAAATGTAAACTGGAAATTAATTGGTTAACAACTACAGTATGTACTGGTTACAGATCAGTTAAATGATTAGATATATGGTATTTTGGTTATTAGTTTTGGTAACGGAATTAACTGTCCATTTCATCTCTAATTTGGGTAGCTCTATGAAAATGCAAATAACGGATTCAGAGTGACTTTGACGCCGTGTTGGGGGCACTAGGTGGAGAGCACGAGGTCACGGAGGCCCCGTCTAGTCCAACTTTGTGGGGGGAGTTTCAGGAAGTGACGCCAGCTGATGTGGTGGATGTCTTGGTGTCTGTGAGAGCCAGCAGTTGTGAACTTGATCCGTGCCCGTCCTAGTTGGTGAAAGCCTCCAGGGAGACGTTGGGGACGGTGCTGGTGAGAGTGGTTTACACGTCTCTGAGGCAGGGGAGGTTGTCGCCTAGCCTCAAGGAGGCTGTGGTACGCTCCCTGCTGAAGAAACCATCATGGGATGTGGACACAACTCGCCAACTACCGACCTGTCTCTAATCTTCCCTTTTTAGGGAAGGTTATTGAGTGGGTGGTGACGATCCAGCTCCAGGTGCATCTAGATAGCATTGGTTTCCTGGACCCTTTTCAATCTGGGTTCCACCCTGGCTATGGCACCGAAACAGCGTTCATGGCCTTGGTCGACGATCTCCACTGGGAGATGGATGAACGATGTTTGACATTTCTTATCCTGCTAGATCTCTCGGCCGCTTTTGACACCATTGACCATGGACTGCTGTTGAGATGGCTGTGTGTCCTGGGAGGTATGGACGGTACTGTTCTTGAATGGTTTCGCTCATTCCTCTTGGGGAGAAGCCAGCGGGTAGTGTTGGGAGCTGAAACATCTTGCCCTCGCGCTTTATCCTGCGACGTTCCGCAGGGTTCCATTCTATCTCCATTATTATTTAATGTATATGATCAGCCCTTGGGGGAGTTCATGAGGGTTCAGGGTGCGATGTCACCAATATGCTGATGATACTCACCTGTACCTCTCTTTTTCAGCGGATCCAGACCCTGCTGTCTCGTTGCTATCCCAGTGTCTGGAGGCAGTGGCAGAGTGGATGTGGCAGAGCAGACTGAAGCTCAACCCCGATAAGACGGAGGTGATGGTGGTGGGGAGAGCGAGAGAGGTGTCGGCCCCCCTGATCGGGGGGGGTTCGCCCTCCTATAGCTCAGCAAGCTCAGCAAGTTCGGAGTCTGGGGGCAATATTGAATGCAGATCTCCGCCTGGATCGACAGGTGGAGGTGGTAACGAAGGCTGCCTTCCGCCAGCTATATCTGGTGCAGAGGCTGCGTCCGTACATCTCCGGCCTGGACCTGGTGTCCCTCATCCATGCCTTTGTCACCTCGAGGCTGGACTACTGCAATGCGCTCTACAGTACTGGACGCAGACCTGCGTCTGGAGCGGCAGGTGGAGGCAGTCACTAAGGCTGCCTTCCGCCAGCTTTATCTTGTGCGCAGGCTGCGTCCGTATGTCTCTGGCCCGGACCTGGCCTCCCTCATCCATGCCTTTGTCACCTCGAGGCTTGACTACTGCAACGCGCTCTACGTGGGGCTTCCCTTGTTCTTGGCTCGGAGGCTGCAGCTGGTGTAGAATGCGGTGGCTCATCTTCTTACGGGGATGGGTCACCGGGAGCACATTACACCTGTGCTCCGAGCTCTGCACTGGCTGCCGATAGTGTGCCGGGCCAAGTTCAAGGTCCTAGTGATGATCTATAAAGCCCTATACGGTCTTGGCCCCTCATACCTTAGGGACCGCCTCGCCCTTCGCGCCCCGGAGCGGCTCCTGCGGTCTGCCGGGGGTGCCCTCCTGGAGGTCCCCCGTGTTAAGCGGGGGGCCACGATGGAGCGAGCATTCTCGGTGGTAGGGCCGCGGCTGTGGAACTCCCTTCCGGAGGAAGCTCGCCTGGCCCCAAGCCTTTTGACATTTCGGCGGAACTGTAAGACCTGGCTGTTTGCCCAGGCCTTTGGGAGGGAGGGCGGGGAGGGGGGTGTTTAGTCCCCTACCCATTTGTGTTGGTTTTTTCTGGCCCTGTGAGTTATATTTATATTTTATATTTAAGGTTTTTAAACATTTTGTATTTTATTGAATTTTTATGATTTTAATGTTGGAAGCCGCCCCGAGCTGCATTGCAGGAGGGGCGGGGTAGAAATTTATTAAATAAATAAATAAAAATAAAATAAATACATGGGGCTGCCCTTGTTCTTGATTCAGAGGCTGCAGCTAGTGCAAAATGCTGCGGCCCGGCTCCTGTTGGGGACGAGTCATCAGAAGGACATAACACCTGTGCTCTGGACTCTGCACTGGTTACCAAAAGCGTGCCAAGCCAGGTTCAAGGTATTGGTATTGATCTATAAGTCCCTTCATGGTCTGGGCCCCTCATACCTTAGGAACTGCCTTGCCCTCCGTGCCCCATAGCAGCTCCTTTGGTCTGCTGAGAGTGCCTTTTTGGAGGTCCCCCATGTTAAGCGTGGGACCACAATGGAGAGGGCATTCTCGGTGGCCAGACTACAACTTTGGAATTCCCTCCTGGAGGAAGCTCGCCTGGCACCAAGCCTTTTAACAATCCAGTGAGTTTGTAAAACCTGGCTGTTTGCCCAGGTCTTTGGGGAGGGGGGGTTAGGGTTTTTATCTCCATCCTACCCTTATTTATTGTTTATTTTGTCTTAGCCCTGTTCTAATTGTTTATATTATCATGATTGTTTTAAATTTATATTACTGTATTTTTTATTCTTTTAAAATTGTTAGCTGCCCCGAGCTGTTTTACAGGAGGGTCGGGGTATAAATTGATAAAACAATTAAATAAATAAATAAATAAATAAATACAAAATCCAATATTTGTTTCAGCTTTAGGTGTGATCTACAGCTGAAATTTGGTCCTCGGAAAACTTAGGAATTCACTGGGGATTCTAGTCTTCAGTTCCGAATTTCTGAAGTCCGAAGTTCCGCATACCATGGCCAGTTCCCAGAAAATTTCAGAAAACTTTGGAAGCCCTCATCGAGTGCTGATGCCATTGCACATGTGGAATGATCCAGAAGGGTTGACCCCACTAGCCTCTATAAAATGAAGCTTGTTTGGTAGGAGGGGGGTATGGGAGGCTACAGTTGAGTGATGGATAAGTCAGATGGCAACTTTTGATTGACTGGCAGGGGAAAATAAAAGTGGCTGCACAGCCATTTTCCTTTCTCTTTGATGAATTTTACATGGGCTACACTGCTAATCTATATGTAATCGGCTTGTGGGGAGGGGTGCTTGGCCTGGCTTGACATATGGACAATGTTGAGGGCAGGGTTAGTTGTTTCCAATGACTTGCCATGATTATTTTTTTTTTTTAAGTGCATGCTACAATGCTTCTACCTGCTGCTTGGAAGACACCATGGAGACTAGAGGGATGTCTGCCTTGCTCCACTTCCCCTGGACTGGGCTGTCCAAGTTACCAGTGCCACACCAATGCCATGCCTTTTTAAAAAGATAAGTAGGTGCCACTACTGCCTGCTGCTTGCACTGCTTGGCACCATGGTGGCCAGAGGGATCTGCCTAGCTCCAATTCCTCTGGCCTGGGCTGTCATATACTAGGGGCAATGCTGTGAGTTGCCACCAGTGCCAAACGTATTAGTGCTGCCTGCTGCTGCTGCTGCTTTCACTGCCTATTGGCAAGTTGGCAGCACCCTAGAGGGCCTGGTTGGCATAATGATTTTAAAGTGGGTGCACTGCTGATGGTGGGTACACTCTGGGTACAATATTGCTGGGTTTTGTTGTTTTTTTTGTGTGGGATTTCTGTCCACAGTTGCATTTTTGTGGTGGCTTTGTCTGCTTGCGCGATTGTCCCACTCTAGCTAGCCTTCTTTTCTGAGCACTGCTTGGTTGTCATAATGATTTTGAAGTAGGTGCATTCACTGCTGATGGCGGTCCAGCGGATCATACCGTCAATACACTACTGCTGGCTTTTTTAGGATTGCTGCGTGTAGTTGCACTCTTGTGGCTTTGCTTTTTTTGAGCAATTGTCCCGCTCTTGCTAGCCTGCTTCTCTGAGCACTGCTTGGTTGGAAATGCATAATGATTTTAAAGTGGGTGCACTGCTGATGGTGGGGCATGCTGTGGCTACACTATTGCTGGGTTGGATTTCTGCCCACAGTTGTACTTTTGTGGGTTTGTCTTCTTGAGTGATTGCCCCACTCTTGTTAGCCCGCTTTTCTGGGCATTGCTTGGTTGGCATAATGATTTTAAAGTGGTTGCACTTGGCACTGAATAGTTCTGGTTTCTGCGATTCTGAGTTTTGAAGTTTTGAGTTCTGAAGTTTTCCAAGTTCCAAAAGTCTAAGTTCTGAATTTTGGGTACTCAGACAAAGCTCTGAAGTCTGGCCGAGTACCTGGACCAGGTACTTGGAACTTCGGGACTTGGTCCAAGTACCCGGAAGGCCTACTCAGTGCAGCCCTAGTGTGAGCCGCTATTTGTGGTCCCAGCTGTGTAGAGTAACCATACATCCCAGTTTGGCTGGGACAGCCCAGTATTTTGTAGGCCATCCCGGTGTTACAACTAGTTGGTGAAAACTAAAACAAAAGTCCCGGAATCAGCCACAGCTCAGCATCTGTAGCTGATTCCTGGACATTTGTTTCAATTTTTTAATTACCCTCTTCAATCTCTAGGTAACTGGTGTCTTGGAGGTAGGAGAGGAGTCCTCTTTGGGATGCTTGGCACCAGGGACAGCCCCAGGCATGTGCCACATGTGTGGCCGCACATGGCCCTGCGGCCAGCTGGGGCCCCGCACTTTCCTGACTGGGCAGCAGGCTGCAGCCAGCTTCTCCCCCAATATGTTCTTCTGTATCCCCTCCCTGACTCCAGCCCTCATCCCTAACCTGCCTCTGCCTCCTAGTAGTGCTCCTCCAGCAGCAACAAGGAACACTGATCAGGCTGGGAGATAAATTTATTTTATTATTTTTATTTATTTATTTAAAATGTATATCCCGCCCCTCCTGCCCACAGGGCAGCCCGGGGCAGTGAACAACATTCATTTAAAACAATATAAAATTTTAAAACAATTTAAAATAAAATATGTGGGGAGAGCCCCCATCCCCACCCCCACCCCACTCCTACCCCTCACCAAAAGCCTGACAGAACAGTCAGGTCTTACATATATGCCAAAACAGCAGGAGAGTGGGAGCCAGCCGAGCCTCCTCTGGGAGCGAATTCCATAGCACAGGGGCGACCACCGAAAAAGATCTAGCATCGGTGGCCACCCGCCTCACCTGGGAAAACTCCAGAAAGGCTCCCATGGATGATCTCAAGGGTCGCACGGGCACATTGGGAGTGAGACGATCCCACAGATAAGCAGGGCCTATGCAGTGAAGGGCGTTAAAGGTTAAAACCAGCACCTTGAACCTGGCCTGGTGCTTTATAGGCAGCCAGTGCAGAGCCCGGAGCAATGGTGTTATATGCTCCCTGCGACCCACCCCCATGAGGAGATGGGCCACAGCATTCTGCACCAACTGCAGCCTCCAGACCAGCTTCTCGGGCAGCCCCACGTAGAGCGCATTGGAGTAATCCAGCCTCGAGGTGATGAAGGCATGGATGACAGTGGCGAGGTCGGAGTCTGAGAGATATGACTGAAGCCGCCAGACAAGATGTAACTGCGAAAACATACTCCCCACCATGGCCACAACCTGAAATTCCAAGCTGAGCCGCGAATTGAGGGCCACACCCAGACTCCACACTTGAGACACCATGGGGGGGGGCGAACCCGCCAAACAAGAGGAGATTCAATCACCCAGAGGGCCCCCAAGCCCTAGCCCACCAACATCACCTCCATCTTGTCAGGATTCAGTTGCAGATGACTCAACCTCATCCAAGCCCCCACAGCTGACAGGCACTGGGAAAATAAGGAGACTGCATGGCCTGTGTCAATGGAAAAGGAGAGGTAGAGCTGAGTGTCATCAGCATACTGATGACACTGCATGTCCTGAAACCCCCTCATGATCTCCCCTAATGGCTGCATATAGATGTTAAACAAGAGGGGGGAATGGCACCCTGTGGGACTCCACACGTGAGGTCCCGGGGGAAAGACGTACACTCCCCCAAGACCACCAAGTGAGTTCTCCCAGCCAGGAACGAACTAAACCAGTCCAAGACCGTCCCGCCAATTCCAGCACGGTCCCGCAGGCGAGTCACCAACACCTCATGATCGACTGTGTCGAATGCAGCTGAAAGGTCTAGCAGGACCAGTAAGGTCTGACGACCCTGGTCCAACGCCAGACGGAGATCGTCAACCAAGGCCACCAATGCCGTCTCCGTACCATACCCAGGCCGAAACCCAGACTGGGAGGGATCAAGGAAACCGATGTGGTCCAGATGCTCCTGGAGCTGTCGTGCCACAGCCCGTTCAATAATCTTCCCTAAAAAGGGAAGATTAGAGACCGGCCGATAACTGGCAGGAGCATCAGCGTCAAGAGATGGTTTCTTGAGCAGGGGTCTAACCACAGCCTCTTTTAGGCAGTCAGGCACCCTGCCCTCCCGAAGGGAGGCACCAACCACCCCAGCCAACAACGGCCGTAACGTCTCCTGGCTGGCTTTCACCAGCCAGGACGGGCATGGATCTTGCTCACAAGTAGTGGCACGAACAGATCCCAACAAGGAATCCACATCGGCAGGCGACACCATCTGAAACCGATCCCACAAAACAGGACAGGACGGGGCATCCATAGCCCCAAGATGATCCTCTGCAATAACTGTGGTGCCGAAATCGTGGCGGATGCGAGCGATCTTATCTACAAAGTACTCGATAAACCGGTCACAGCGGTCACTGGATTGCTCCAGGTCCAGGCGGAGACAGGCAGGACTGACCAAGCCTTTCACCACCCGGAAAAGCTCCGCTGGACGTGACTTTGCAGATGCAATAAGAGCAGCAAAGAACTGCTTCTTTGCTGCCTGCACCGCCACAGCATAAGCCTTTAAACTGCTCTTATGCTGCGATCGATCATACTGGTCGCGAGTCCGGCGCCACCGTCGCTCTAACCGCCTGCTCTCCCGCTTCAAACACCGCAGACCCTCAGTAAACCAAGGAGACCTGCGGGAGACTCGAGAGGGCAGCGGACGCCTGGGAGCCACCCTGTCTATGGTCTCGGCCAACAAGGTGTTCCAGAAGGCTACGAGATCATCGACAGAGTGGGTGTCAAGGTCCAGGGGAAACTCCCCCAGAGCATTCCGGAACCGATCCGGTTCCATAAGTCTCCGGGGGCGGACCGATCTAATAGGTCCTGCACCCTGCCGGGGGCTATCGTGCGCCAGGATGCACGTCTTAAGGAGGTAATGGTCAGACCATGACAAAGGCTCTACAGCCTTAACTCCTACTAACTGACCCCCCGCCTCAAGGCCGGTGCAGAAAACCAAATCCAGTGTATGTCCCTCCTCATGTGTGGGGCCACAGATGATTTGGGACAGGCCCATGGTTGTCATGGAGGCCATGAACTCATGCCTCGCTCCTCCAAGATCGGTGTCAGTGTGGATATTAAAGTCCCCCAGGACCACCAATCTAGGGGTCCGGAGGATCACATCTGACACCAAATCAGCAAGAGCATGTAGGGATGCCGCCGGGCAGTTGGGTGCACGGTACACCAGCAGCACCCCTAATCTATCCCCGGCCAAATCCAACACAAGATGGAGACAATCAACACCTGGTGGAGCCTGCACCGGATATCTCCTAAAAGACAACGCATCCTTGATAACAATGGCTACACCGCCCCCCCGTCCCTCCAGCCGAGGCTGATGCTGCACAGAGAACCCAGCCGGAACAAGATCAGCCAAAATAGGACCCGATTCATTGTCCAGCCAGGTCTCTGTAATACACACGAGGTCGGCGTCCCACTCCGGGATTAACTCCCGGATGGTAGATGACTTATTGACAACCGACCTCGCGTTCAGCAGCACCAGACCAAGGCCTGGGGTCTCCTGGGCCTCGACTCACACCCTACCTGCATGGGGGGTCGAGAGGGGAATGGGCACAAGGCACCGCTCCCTCCTCACTGATGGAACACATCTCCCCATGGGACCATATCTCCCCCGATCCGATACAACCCTGATAGCTGCAGAACCCCGAGCCTCCTCAGAGAACCCCGTTAGACACCCACCCTCCATAGGCTGCCCCAACAGGCTGACGAGAGGGACCCCACTCCCCTAACCCTCCCTACCTGCCTCTGCCACTGGCGGGCAACCCTCCCTCCCCAGAGGGTCGCCCCTGCTCACACCAGGGGTTCCCCTCCACACCACCCCCTGACCTCCCTCTCCTGCCACCAGAGGGAGGTCAACAACCCACACACCACACCCAAACCCCCAAAATTGCACCCCTCTGATGTCAAAATTCCCCACACAGACTCCCTCCTCACCGGCACCAGGCAGCACAGTGCAGCACAGAGGGATAGAACCAAGCAGGCAGATAAAAGTCCTTCCAGACTGCCGTCATTGCCCAATGGTGACGGGGAATGGATCCAGCAAGCGTATGATCTGCGGTGATGTCAATTCTGCAGGGGGGACCCCGGGCGCCCCGGCCCAGCTAACGGCCCCAGCCAACGGCCGACACCCTTTAGGTGGGATTTGTTTGTTACCTGGGGTAAGGGGAGGGGTAAGCAGAGTGGCAGCAGCTCTATTCCAATCGCACCACCAGCAGTCGCAGTTCTCCCAACACCAAGCCCAACCTGTAGCTTCTCCCGAAGGGCCCCGCCCTGAGATATGTTTGTTACCTGGGGGAAGGGGAGGGACAAGCAGAGTGGCACTAGTTCTCTTCCAATCACACCACTAGCAGCCCCAGTCCTCCCAGCACCAAGCCCAGCCTGCAGCTTCTCCCGCAGGGCCCCGCCCTGGGATTTGTTTGTTACATGGGGGAAGGGGAGGGACAAGCAGAGTGGCAGCAGCTCCTCCCCATGTGCTATTCAGAAGTTTATTACCTTGAAAAGAAGGTTCTTCGAGATGGTGCCTAACATTCTCACAGCTGAGTTGTGCATACTCACCTTATTCAAATAATAGACCACATGATGGTCTCAAGCTCTTCTAGTATAAAAAGCACTCTCCCCCTCAGAATGACAGTTCCTTCCAACCCTTTCTAGAAATATAAGGAAAAAATTCCATGCGGGACTGGAAGGGTGGGTATTGTAAGAATAATCTGATCCATCTCAAAGAACCTTGTTTACAAGGTAGCAACCTTCTGTTCTTCAAGTGGCTGCTCACATGATATTTTTACATAGCTCTGCTGGGTGGGGGTGGGTTGGGGGTCCGTGGGCATGCTGGTGCTTGGACAGGGCATGCACACAGCTGCACATGCATCCGCACTCACCCTCCACTCATCCACACCCACAGAGTAACCACCATTTCCCCCCGTTGCTCCGTGAGTGGGGACAAGTGGGGGGGGGTGAGTGGGGATGTGTGTTAGGTAGGCATGCACGCACCCCAACTCACCATGGGCATGTGCACTGCATCGTTAACATGGGGCTCCCCCACCCATGAACACACAGAAATCTGCGTGTTCGTGGGTGAAAGAGGCCCATGTAAAAAGGATCACATTCTCACAACTGTCTTATCTTATACTATCTTAGTTAGGAATTTAGGATGTAAAGCAATATCTATTCTATCTTGGAAAGTAAATCTGCAAATCTGGTTCTGAGATTATTATGGCTGCTATTTCACTAACTTTTCTTAATGAAGTTATTGCTAACAGGAATACTGTCTTTAAACCCGCAACCCATAACCAGTTCATTTGCACCCGCCATATAATTCATGCTTCCCAGGGGCACAAATTAAATGGTTATGAGTGGGGGGCAGCGTGAATTGATTATATGGGGGAGGGGTGAAAATGCACAACATATGGCAGCAAGAAGCCTCACTGCTCGCCCGACTGCCATTGCAGCGTAACCACTCCTGGGGAATGGTGCTAGAGGCGTGTCTGGGGAGGTTGTGGGGGTAGGGATGGGTGAACAGGTCACAGTTCAGGTTCGAACATTTGGTTCTGTCCTGTTCGGTTCGCCCGTTCGGTTCACCTGTTTGGTCTGTTCACCGCGTTTGGGTTCGGCCGTTCAGTTTGGTTGTGTTTGGTTCGGTTTGGGTGTTCAGAAAAAAGCTCTCTGTGCAAGAAATGATGGCCCCAGACCCATGACGGTGGGTCCTGGGGCTAGAGTGGCAGCATAAAGATATTGACCACAGCCCTCCTGCCTGTAACTTAGCCCCAGAACACTGGCGGTGGGTCCTGGGGCTGGAGTGGCTGATTCTTGATGTTTTTGAAAATTGGCTTTCTGTATGAGGAATGATGGCCCCATACCCATGACACTGTGTCCTGGGACTAGAGTGGCAGCTTCTGAATATTGGCCACAGCCTTCACTGCCTGTAACTTGGCGCCAATACCCTGGTGGCGGGTCATGTGGCTGGAGTGGCTGTTTCTTGATGCTTTTGAAAACTGGCTGTATGTGCGAGGAATGATGGCCCCTGACCCATGACACTGAGTCCTGGGGCTAAGAGTATCAGCTTTTAGATATTGGCCACAGCCCTCCCTGCCTGTAATGGCCACAGAACCCTGGCAGCGGGTCCTGGGGCTGGAGTGGCTATTTCTTGATGCGGTTGAAAGACATCACCTCTGTTTGAGGAATGATGGCCCCAGACTCATGATGGTCAGTCCTGGCGCTAAGGTGGCAGATTCTAGATATTGGACAAAGCCCTCCCTCCCTGTAACTTGTCCCCAGAACCCTCGCGGCGGATTCTGGGGCTGGAGTGGCTGTTTCTTGGTGCAGTTGAATGAAGTCTCTCGGTGCAAGGAATGATGGCCCCAGTTCCATGATGGTGGGTCCTGAGACTAAGGTGGCCTCCTAGTAATTGGCCACAGCCCTCCCTGCCTGTAACATGGCCCCAGAACCCTGGTGGTGGGTCCTGGGGTTGGAGTGGCTGTTTCTTGTGCATTTGAATGAAGTCTCTCAGTACAAGGAATGATGGCCCCAGACCCATGATGGTGAGTCCTGGGGCTAGAGTGGAAGCTTATGGGTATTGGCCAGAGTCCTCCCTGCCTGTAGCTTGGTTCCAGAACCCTGATGGCGGGTCCTGGGACTGGAGTGAATGTTTCTTGGTGCAGGTGAATGAAGTCTCTATGTGCTAGGATTGATGGCCCTGGACTCATGCCGGTGGATCCTGGGACTAAGGTGGCAGCTTCTAGATATTGGTCACAGCCCTCCCTGCCTGTAACTTGGCCCCAGAAGGTCCTGGGGCTGGAGTGGCTGTTTCTTGGTGCAGTTGAACGAAGTCTCGTGGTGCGAGGAATGATGGCCCCAGACCCATGATGGTAGGATCTGGGGCTAGGGTGGCAGCTTGTAGATATTGGTCACAGCCCTCTCTGCCTGTTACTTGGCCCTAGAACCCTGGAGGCAGATCCCGGGGCTGGAGTGGCTGTTTCTTGATGTGGTTGAAAGATATCACCTCTGTGCAAGGAATTATGGCCCCAGACCCATGATGGTGGGGCCTGGGGATAGAGGAGTGGCAGCTTGTAGATATTGGCCACAGTCATTCCTGCCTGTAACTTGGCCCCAGAACCCTGAGGCTGGGTCCTGGGGCTGGAGTGGCTGTTTCTTGATGCAGTTGAATGATGGCTCTCTGTGAGTGGAATGATGGGTCCCAGAACCCGTGGCACAGACAGCATGGGTGGCATTGGCAGCAGCAGCAGCAGACACTGGATTGCCAGGGTGCAGAACCCATGGCACAGACAGCAGAGGCAGCATTGGCAGCAGACATTGGATTTCTCAGAAGCAGCATTGGAAGCTGGTGCAGACATTGGATTTCCTGGGCACAGGACCCATGGCATGGACAGCAGAGGCAGCATTGGCAGTAGCAGCATCCGACGTTGGGTTGCCCGGGCACAGAACCCGTGGAACAGCAGAGACAGCAGTAGCAGGATTTGCTTGTACACAGCACCCATAGAGCCAGGATGGTTGGATTTGCCAGGGAATAGCTCCCATACAGAAGCAGACGGAAGAAGCAGGATTGTGTGGGCACATTTGGATTGGCCAGGGCAGAGCACCCATGGACCAGCAGACAGCAGCGGCAGGATTACCAGACCAGTGGTGCACATCACTCAGGGTTGCCAGGGTAGGCAGACAGGCACTGTGTCTTGAGAGGCAGGCAGACTGAGGCAGGCTTTGATCTAGGCCACCTGGGTGGACGGACAGATGGGCATCGTGGCATGAGAGGCAGGCAGAGTGAGCCAGGCTTTTATCTACACCACCTGGGCAGGCGGGCTGGCTGGCTGGCAGGCAGCACAGCATGAGCAGAAGACAGGTAGACTGAGGCAGGTTTCAATCTTTGCAACCTGGGCAGGC
This sequence comes from Sphenodon punctatus, assembly GCA_003113815.1. NCBI lineage: Eukaryota > Metazoa > Chordata > Lepidosauria > Sphenodontia > Sphenodontidae > Sphenodon > Sphenodon punctatus. The sequence continues at coordinate 286,429 of QEPC01004011.1, forward strand.
ATGCAGGCAGCATGGTATGAGAGGCTGTAGGGAAGGCGGGCTTAGGCAGGCTTTGAGCTAGGCAACCTGGGTGGGCAGACAGGCACCTTGGCATGGGAGGCAGGAAGGTGGACTGAGGCATATTTTGAGCTTGGCAGCAAGCTGGGTGGGCAGACAGGCAGAGTGGCATGAGAGGCATTAGGGTAGACAGGCTGGGACATTGGCAGCAGGGCAGTCAGATAGGCTAACAAAGACTGTGCAACACAAGAGAGCAAGAGCCAGTCAGTGTCACATAGGTGGGCTGAGATCGTGTAGCCATAGGCCGGCTGGCAAGCATACAGTTTGTTTCCCAATGCCACTCTGCGTCATGAGGTCAGTCAGATAAGGTGGCCGAGGCCGTCTAGTATGAGAGAGAAAGAGAGAGAGAGGGTGGGGGCCAGGCATTGGGAGAGAGGGGAAGCACCTCAGCAGCACAGGAGCAGTAACCTTAGCCCAGTTTGAGGAGGAGGAGGAGGAGGAGGAGGAGGAGCTCCGTCCCAAGACTGCCCCTGGCATGGGATGGCGTGTGCCATTGTACCATCACTCCTTGTCCAGGGGCAGCCCGGGGAATCCCAGCAGCGGAAGGTTCACCTTCAGGAACAGCAACTGCTCCACCAACTTGGCCCCCAGTCTCAGGAGGTGTGGGGAGCAAATGTCCCCTGCCATTTAGAACACCCTCTCGCTGGGGACACTGGTTGGTGGGCAGGACAGGATACCCTTGGCCACTTTCGACAGGGCTGTCCACACGTTGGCCTTGCTGGCCCAGTAGGTCAAGGAATTGCTGCTGGGATCAATGCATGGCTCCTCCTCCAGGTAGGTCTCCACTGCTGCTGAGGTGCCATCATACTCCCTCTGGTAGCTCTGGGTGGGCACCACCTTCCCCACTGCCCTCAGCCATGCTGCTTGCCCTTTTGTGCTGGGCCCCATGCTCCCCAGAGTGGACTTCACATAGGAGGAACTGCTGGCACTAGTAGGGGTCCTCTTGCCACAGCTCATTCTGCTGCTGGTACACCTGCTACCGCTAGGGCTGGGGGCAGGGATAGACCAATATGGCTGGAAGGGGTCGCTGTTCCCACTCCCACCATCCCCAAGGTGTCCTGATGCATGGCCCACTCTGCCTGCTAGACCTTCTGCACCAGCGTACCTTCCAGAGGCAATAGACCACTGTCTCGCGTGCCATGCTGCCCTTGATTCTGAGGTCCAGCATGGTTGCCAGGACATATTCCTCCTGGCGCCGGAACTCATCAAAGCTAACTGGGGACACTGGTTGGTGGGCAGGACAATAATCCCCTGGCCACTTTGGACAGGGCTGGTCATACGTCAGTCTTGCTGGCCCAGTAGGCCAAGGGATTGCTGCTGGGATTGATGCACAGTTCCTCGTCCAGGTAGGTCTTGACTGCTGCTGCTGAGGCGCCATCGTACTCCCACTTGTAGCTGTCCCTAGGAACCACTGCCCCCACATCCCTGAGCCATGCTGTCTGCCCTTTTGTGCTGGGCCCCATGCCCACCAGAGTGGGCTGCGCAGAGGAGGAGCTGCTGGCAATAGGGGTTCTGCTGCTGCTGCTGATCCTGCTGCTACTGCTTCTACCGCTAGGTCTGGAGGCAGGGATAGACCCTGCTGACTGAAAGGGGAGGCTCCTCCCACCATCCCCAGGGGCGTCCTGCTGCTGCTGATGTGCACTCTCAAGAGCCCGCTCTGCCTTCCGGACACTCCCCACAAGATCATCCTTCCAGAGGCCATAGAGGGATGACTTGCGTGTCATGCTGCCCTTGACTCTGGGGTCCAGCATTGTTCCCAAAACATATTTCCCCCACAGCAGGAGCTCATCAAACCTCGCCTTCAGCCCTGTCTTGAACTTCTGTGCCAGCCCAACCTCCTCAGCCCCCAGCTTCTTGCCCCGAGGGCCGCAATCCTGGCCCTGAAGAATCTCCTCAAGACTCTGGTGGAGACTCTGGACCAGAGGGGTCACCTGGCTAATTGTGGCCATGGAGGAGCTGATGGTCTCTGTCACTTCCAGGAACGGTCGCAGAACAAAGACTATCTGGGAGAGGATCTCCCATTCTGCCCCACTGAAGACTGGAACAGTCCCACTGTCTGTGTCCAATTGCACCTGATGCAAGGCGGCTTCCTGCTCCATGAGCTGCTCAAGTATCAGGAAGGTGGAATTCCACCTGGTGGAGACATCCTGCACCAGCTGGTGCACTGGGCAGCCTTGCTCTGCCTGCTTGGCTCTGAGGAGCTCGCTGCCCTTCACGCTGTGATTAAAGAACCCAGCCAGCCCCTCCCCCGCTGGATCAGGGTTCTAAGGGTGCCTTCCCCAATCCCCTTATCCCCCAAGCTCAGAGCATCCTTGATCACCAGGTGGAGTGTGTGTGCAGCGCAACAGATGCTCGTGAAGCCCCCATCATGGACTGCTTTGAGTATATTGACTGCATTTTCAGTCACCACCCACCTCGGGGTGAACAGTGTACCTGGCATGATCCACTCCTCCACCACAGCATTCAGGGCTGCCTCTATGTTCCTAGCGGTGTGGGGACAGTCCATGACTTCCACCTGAAGCAGGGCCCATCTTTACCCTGCTTCAGGACCTCTCATGCCACTGTTAAATGCTGATTCTGGGTCCTGCCACCAGTGCGCCATCACCACCAGGTATGTGTGCTGGACATTCTGGCTGGACCACAGGTCAGTGGTGAAATGAACACTGGCACCCCCAGCCCCTGATATCTGCTCCTTCATCTACTCCTTCAAAGTCCCGTACAAGGCTGGCACCACCGTACGACTCAGGGTGATGCAGGAGAGCAGATTAAACTGTCGGGCCAGGAATCCCATCAGACGCTTAAACCCGGTGTCCCCGACAATGGAGAAGGGTTGGCCATCGACAGCGATCATCTCACCCAACAGGCGCATGGCTTTCTCTTGAAAGCCACGCCGCCCTCCAGTTGCTGATGGCCTTGGCAGCTGCCCCCATCCCAGCTCCTCCATTGTGGACTGACGCTGCTGGTGAGGCTGCTGCTCCTGCTGCTCCCCCCTAGCAGCAATACTGCTCCTGCTGCTAGATGCAGCAGCTGGAGCAGGACGGTTGCCCAATGAAGGAGGCAAATGACTAGCCACTTGGGTCGGGAACCCGCTACGATCCACTGACCCTGCCTACCCACTTAGCAGTGCAGCACTGTGGCACGATTTCAGGTGCCTCGACATGGCAGTTGTCTCCAGGTTGGTGAGCACCTGCCCACGCTTCACCACCTTATTGCACAAAGTGCACTGCACCTCCCGCGGATCATCTGCCTGCACCTTAAAATGCTTCCAGACCCATGATTTTTAGCCCCTCCTGCCTTCTGGCCTGCACCGGGTGACGCACTCCTGGGAGGGGCAGGACACTGTGAAACTGGAGACACAGTTCGTTGAGGGACAGCCATCACCTCAGCACCACCAGATACAGAGACCTCCTCCACAGAAATCTGTAGGGCTGATGCGGCAGCAAATGTTACCGTGCAGCGATTCCATTCTGCCATTTCAGAATTGCCCGCGCCACACCGTGGCATTTCTGCGGACATTCCGCTAATTACACCGGCATTCTGCAAATTGCAGAATTGCGGAAAAATTGCGGAAACTGTCGGAGAACCACTGTTCTGCTATTTTGTGGCGCTGGCAGAATGACAGAAGTAGCGAAAATATCATGTTTCCACTATTTTGTGAAGCCTGTGGAAGTAGCGGAATGAAATTAGCGGAACTGCGGAAGTAGCAGGATGAAACTAGTGGAATGATAGCCTCTGCCACGCCGTACCACTAATTGCGGAAACGCTGTTTCCGGCAGAAATAGCTACCACTGCGACATTCCGCTGCAGCCCTAGAAAGCTCTGCATCGCTGTCCCCATCCCCAAACAGAGTGATGGAGGCTGCTCGACTCCCCATGCTGCTCCCACTCTGAGCAGCACTCTCCCCCTGTCCCCTATAGCTGCTGTTGCTGCTGCTGCTATGCTCCCTTCTTCCATTGCCCGGGGATCGGGCCCTGCTTCTAGCAACCGGGATGCGATCCATTAGCCCTGGACTGCTTTGGAGGATTGCCTACATAATTATGGGGGAATCGGGGGACAATGATGACCCCTGAGGAGCTTCAGGCACTGAGTCTCCTGCACCTGCAGCTGAAGATGAGACAGCCTCAGCTGCCTGCAATGCAGACATTACAGTGCCCTGCGTGGCAGTGGAGGACTCTGCCAGGAGGTGACACCTAACCCCCTGGCCCCTAGTGCCACTGGGATCACTAGTGCCACTAGTGCTGGGAGAGGAAGACCCATAATCAGGCCTGTGCAGCGTGGGGCGTGGTGATGGGCTGCTGCTTATGCCTGCTGGAACTCTGCTTGCACGGCCCCTGCCAGCTCTGCAACGCGTCTCATTGCCTGGCTTGTGGGCAGCAGACCGAGCTCACCCTCTCCTATCTCCCTTCTCCATTTCTCCCACCAGAAGAATGCACAAATGTTTTATAAAAACCATTTTTAATTATTTTTATTTATTTTTTTATCTAAGAATATATATATTATAAATCTAACTGCTATTAACTATCTAACTACTATAAAATCAATGGAACTAAATAATGGAATATCTAACACCTAGTCCTACAAACACACTCTAAAACTGAATCACTGATCTCTATAAACTATAACTATGGAACTAAATAATGGAATATCTAACACCTAGTCCTACAAACACACTCTAAAACTGAATCACTGATCTCTATAAACTATAACTAAGCTAACTTAGCTAACTAATAACTAACTCCTACCTAACGACTATAATCTCGCTCTCTCTATAAATATACAATATTACACAGGGATGGGGGGGGAACACAGACAGCTCTCAACAACACAGGGAGGGGTACAAAAACTGACATAAAACCTAAATCAATCAAATCCTACTCTAATAAATCAAAAAACAGGGGAAGGGAATGAGGGATGGAATATGGAGGGAGTGTGAAAGGGAAAGGGATTCAATGGAGGGAAGGGAGAGAGAGAACACAGGGATGGGTACAAAATAAAAATAACAGCTAAATCAATCTAATATAATCTAAATAAATGAAAATATTAAGGTAAATGGGTTGGATGTGTGAAAAAAGAGGGGGATGGCAATGGACTGAGAACAAAACTCCTGGGAGAGGGAGCCTTCTGAAATGCCTGCTGTTCAGGAACAGTGACTAGTTCAGAAGATGTTGGGAAGGAGGGAGGCAATCAGTTTTGTTTCTTGCTGCGCCCGCCTCACCGCAAGCCCTATTGGCTCTGTGCAGCCTAGCCTGTGGCCAATAGGAGCCTGTGAAGCCAGTGGTCTGAGGCAAAAAGGGATGGTGATTGGGCAGGCTCGCTACTACTCCAAGCCTCTCTACCCCTGCTGCCTGGAAGTCTGCTCCTCAGCTGACTCCCCCTCCCTGTCATGTTTGACCTTCCAGTGACACTTTTTTTGCCACACAAACTCACCCGAACGTGATCTGAACTGACTGAACTGTTCAGTCATTTTGACATTTGGAATCTAGTTTGGTTCGGTCATTTCGACATTCGGATCTATTTCAGTTCGGTCAGTTTGTGTTCGGATGGTTCGGGTTTGGTCAACCGAACAGACCGAGTTCAGTCTGAACTCCGAACTTACGAACCGTGTTCGCCCATCCCTAGTGGGTGGAGCATTGGGAGGCCATGCTTGTCTATGGCCACTCAGGTGAGTGCCAGGTATGGCAGCCAAGGGGTGCCAAACCAGGGTGTGGGGGAGAAGCAACGGGAGGCCATGCTTCTCCATGGTTGCTCGGAGTGGTGGAGACTGGGAATCCTTGTCCAGAGGGAATAAAGTTTATGTAAATTTACATATTTGCATGATTAGGTGGGACCTAATTATATAAATTAGGCCTCACACCAAGACTTCACACATGGCCTCACAAACTCTGGGGTCAGCCCTGCTAGGGACAGATCCCTTGAGGCTGGGAAAAGAGAGGCTGTCAGTTCCCAGACTGACAGCCCTTCACAGGCAGCTCCTGGGTGCTGTTTGTCTGGCTCCCTGCCCACTGCTGAGTTAAGGGAGCAGGCTTATTAAAACTCTTCAATAAGCCTGCTCCTTTAGAGAGTTCAGGACAGTTTGAATTTTGAGCCATAGGTAACCAGAAGCTTGGAGCGAGGAAAGGAGCCCACTGCAGATCGGATCACTAGAATCACGACTTATTAGGGCTGAGATTAAAGCAGGGGTTCCTGTTCTGAAGGGAAATGCTGACCTTTCAGAGTACTTGTGAATGTCCGTCGGTACCTCATCAGTTCTAGTGATTCCATCTTCCACCATTTCCCCCATCATTTTTGTCACTTTCCAGGACTTTTTTTGCCACCTTCGTCACTATCTGGAACTTTTTCATTGCTTTCCAGGACTCTGTTGGCAGTATCCTCACTTTGCAGGACTTTTCATAACTTTCCTGGAGGGTTTTTTTGTCACTTTCTGGGAATTTTATGACAATTGTATGACAGTTGTGCAGCACTTTTATGGCAATTTCCAGCAATTCCCCAGTGCTTAGCTGGTACGTTTTCATTTCCACAGCTCCCGCGGTGCATGCAGGAAACACACAGGGCTTGGATCGGGCCCATGGAGGCCCCATTCAACTTGCAAAAAAAATTGTAAATGACAAAAACAGCTGGAAAGTCGGTAAGTTTCCATGTCATGTGAATCCAACAGAAGGAGCACTTGCACATTTTTTTTTGATTCAGGTCTACTAGTTACATTTTATTTTTACATAATAACCCAACCTTGAAGCACAGTGTTCCATGCTCCTCGAAACACAGTCTCTCCTATCTTGAAACACTGGGTGTTAAAAACATGTTCGTGGTCTGCTTTGGCCCACAAGGCCCTCTTTGGTCTGCGAACCACTGGTATGTTTGTTAGTGCCCTGCCAGATGTTTGCCTTTGATTGCTCCTGGGTATGTCAGTGGCGAGCCCAGGCTATAATCTCAGAGATCAGCCTGGGTTGCCATCTGCCTGGCTGGGCCATGGTGGGCCATGGCAAGCTAAAACATTTTTTATTGCCCACTGTGACCCAGCCCAGATCTGGTCCACAATGGCCAGCCACAATGGCAGCTAACATTGGCCACCATGGCTGCCCTGCCCATCATGGTGGGAGGCACAGCACTGGGTGCAGCATGGGGGTGGGACAGACCGGCCACATGACTGTGCAGCTTCCTGCCCTCCCCAGTGACCTGGCCACCAGAATGTTTGTTCTGCCGGCAGACTGGAACCAGACCACGTTGCTGGCATTTTCCAGACCTGGGTTGGGCTGTGACAGTGGCGTTCCACCATCACGTTTATTTATATTTATTTTATTTTGTAGATTTTTATCCCGCCCCATCCTGCCATGCAGCTCGGGGCGGCTAACACCCACGGTGTCCTGTCCCGGATTTCCTTAAAAATAATATGGTCACTCTATGATTTGTGGCTCCTTTTCCCATGAAGACCCACTGAAATCACAGGAACACAAAGCTAGAAGTTCTGACACAACTGTGGAACTAAGGCATGTAACACAGATATTGAATTCAAATGACAATGACTGAAGTAACTCAGGAAAAATACCATTTGTCCTGGTGCCCTCATCATGATATTTCTCTGCTAATTCCTCATTGTTTCACTATAATTCATAATTTTAAGTGTCACCTACAATATTAAGTTCTATTAGTATGTGTAATGCTTGCAAAATATTGTAGTGTTGTACAGAAGGTTGCAGACGGAGAATCTCTACAGTTTTGTCCGGGTTTTTGAGTTCTGTATGATAGCTCCAGCTTGGATGGCTAATTGAGATCCAGAGATCACCAGTTATTAATGGGTATGAAATTCTTGAACAGATAGGTATTGGCAGTTCTCCAGGTTTATGCACTCTATTGCATTAAGTTGTCCCTCTGGTAAAATAACTCACTTTACTAAATTAGGAAATGGTGTTACATATGTACGTATTCCTCTAACCTGGGTATTTAGTTTGCTCGGTCCATTAATAAATATAGATTTTGTTTTGGACATCATCAGTTTGTAAGTTTACAATCTGCATAACATTGGAGAAGTCTGAATGCTGACTGATTCATGTCCTGGTGAAGATGAATTAGGCTTATTGGGGAAAATATTGTCCAGAGCAATTTTGGAATATATATCGGTTGCATTGCAAATTATTATTATTATTATTATTATTATTATTAGATAATGTATATAGCACCAGTTGTATAACCTGGTGCTGTACAGAACACAGAAGTACAAATAGTTGCCCAAATTTGGAATGGCTCTTCATATTATGAGTACCTTTAAGAATAATGAAAATAATAGTATGATTGGGACACAGCATTGAAGGAAAGAACTGAAGTGATATTAGGAGTATCATAAATTTTAGCTATAAAGCCTATAAGGTACAGTAGCTTAATCTACTGATGTCCAGCCTACTGAATTCAGTGTTACTGTATGTGTCTAAGCAGAGTGGACCTTAAACAGGGGCAACAAAGGCCTATACCTCATGTCCTGTGCTTTCAGAGGTTCCAAATAGCTCTGGAGCTGTAGGAGCTTCCAGAGTGGCATCAGCCAAAGCTACCTGTGGATCCACAGCTATGAGTCAGTGTGGAGAGGCTGGTCATCTCAGCCCAGGGTATTGCTGGCAGATCAGGAGAGCTCTGTTGACAGCACACACAGGGAAGTTTCTGGACTTCTGGAATTGTTGACAGCAGAGCTGTGAGTACTCCCACATGTTTTTGCAACACGTGTTGCTGTCTATGCACCTGCTATGGTCATAGAACTGAAAAGGGTAGTGTTTTTGTTCCCTGTGAATATACCCACAGGCATTCAATCATCCTTTTTGGGACTTTTTGGGTATTCACTTCCCTGTGTGGGTCCCTGGTGGAGTGCCTGCATGTCTGGGTGGCATTCATGGGTAGCAAAACCCTGCTTATCTGGGTCCTGGTAGGGGTGCCATGGTGGCAGGTGGACATCAGCACTGGCAAAGTGGCAGTGTGATCCCAGATCTCATGGGGAGTCAGGGGGGGGGGGGGCTGCTGGCAGGATGGGAGGTGTTGAGATAGGAGCACAATAGTAGTGGCAGGGGTGATGTGTGATGTGGTCTGTTCAGGGGCCTGGACTGACTAGCTAGAAGCTGGGCACTTCCTGGAAATGCACCAGATGCATGTCATCTGATGCATTTCCAAGGCGCCTGAATATATTTATTTTCTATTTATTGATTTTCTAGTTTTTTACCCCGCCCCTCCTGAGAACAGCTCAGGGCGGCTAGTGTAGGACTTTCCCTTTCTCTGTTGCTGCAGCTGTTATGAGGTCCAGGCTTGTCAGCTAAGGCCTCACAAGTGCACTGGAAGTGCATCAAAGGGACTTTTGGTGTACATCAAGGGACTACGCACTCAGGTTTTCATTTGCCAGATTTTCCCTGGTGGTGTTGTGTCCCTCCGACCATGCCTCCCTTCTCTCACAAAACTCTCAGACTCCAGATTGTTTTGCGACCTCCCCATCACAGCATCCACCCTACAGTGGACTGTTCAATGGTACCTGAGCAGGTACCTCTTTCAGCCATACCTGGATCCCGTGAGGGAAGGGAGTGAGTGCAGCAGGGACAAATGATGGTGACTGCACTGGCAAGGCATACCGATATATTCCTATAAGTTCAATATTTATCCTCTTTCTCATGAATGCAGACATCCATCCAAAAGGGAAGGGTTCTGTAAGAGAATAGTAGAGAAATCAAAACCACTCAAAATTCCTCTTTTCATATGCATGAGGTTTCCATGGAAATTCACCATTAAGGATTATGGGAAGATTTGGCCCTGTTAATTAGTGTACCAAGGGGAGTGGGACCTCATGCAAAATGGTGGTGTGAGCCCTCTCTAAATATGAGAATGCTTGATGGACACACATTGACTAACCCAGTAAAAAAACAGAAAATGCTCTTGTAATTATATGTTTATGTTCAGGAGGGAGGGGAACCCCCGCCCTTGCCACCCCCATGAAAATAAAAACCCACTATCACCCATCTCCATCGCCAAAGGTCTGGTGGGAAAGCTAGGTCTTTCACTGACGTTGAAAAGAGGAGAGGCCCGGGGTTACCCGGGACTCTGCTGGGAGGGAGTTCCACAGCCTCAGTATGGCCACCGAAAATGCCCTTCCCATAGTCACCCCCACGGATACCCAGGGGACTTAGAGAAGGGCACTCCCGGTTGAGCGCAGGGGCCGATCCAAAGCATGGGGAGTGAGGTGATCCTACAGATACATGGGGTCCAAGCCTTATAGGACTTTATAGGTAGGAACCAACACCTTGAATCGGACCCTACTGACTGTAGGCAGCCAGTGCAGAGAATGGAGCACCAGAATAATATGCTTCTGGTGGCCCGTTCCCATAAAGAGACGGACCACTGCATTCTGCACCAACTGCAGTCTTCGAACCATCACCATGGGCAGCCGCGCAGTCCCACATAGGGCTTCATCTGCTGGAGGTTCCATTCAGTATTGCCATGGGCCCTCCATAGGTCAGTTCTCCCCATGTTGGAAGTTCTGGGAGCCCGTATTTCATGTCAGTGCTTTTTACTCTCATTTTGTCATTTCTAGTTTATTCATAGATCCTACATATTTGGAGTCTGCTGTGTGTCCCCCACCCCACCCCACCATACAAGGCCCTGTGCCATTGCAGTTTGCAGTTGCCTGGATTGGTTCCTGTTAGATGGTTCCTACTGTAAGTAAAGATTAACAGCATCCATTGCTCCACACAGTCTTTAAATAACAGAATAAGCAGAACACAAAAAATAATTGTTCTGCTTTCTATGCTTGCAAATGCAATTAGGTAGACAGCAGGAAGGCCAGGCAGACCAGTGAAAAGGGTGCGCCCACATAGGCTGGATTGATAGGCACAGCTGCAGAAGGAGACCCATGGAGAATGCAAAGTATAGCCACAGCTGTCTCAAACCACTTTCTCTGTAAACAGAGACAGATTCCAAAGAGTCAGCAATACTGAACTCGGATACTGGCCATCCTGCAATTCCAGCTCTCTAAAAATAACCTATCCAAGAAGGTACAATAATAGAAAAGAGGCACATGAGCTATGTGGGGAGAATGAGCGAGCCACCAACAACTCTTTCTGCAACACACAGAGGAAATTGTGCAAATATCAAGGGGTAATTAGGAAGGATGTAATCACCTCCACTCATCAAATGCAGTTAGTTGAGATGGTGATTAAGAGGCCATGGACAGGCAGTGTTCCATCACTATTCCGCAGGCTTGTAGTTGGCCTTTGTGGTGGAAGTGGAAAGTATTATTGCACGTATCACATTCGGGAAGTGGTTCCCCAAATTTTGCCCATGTGACCCCATTGTGAGACTTAAATTTAGGGTGCAGCCACATAAGATGTTATCCAACTTAGGGCAATGTTAACACACAATGTAGTTGATTGTATATTCCCAGTGGCTGCTAGATGTTCACCTCACACCAGGGCGGGCAGCCAACTGACACACAGTGAGTCCTCTGAAAAAGTCCAGAGACACATTGTGTGTTAGCATTACCCAAAGTGGGATAATGCTGCCCAAAGTGGGTTAACATGCTGTCTCCCATGTGACTGGGCTTTGCAGCACTACCTCAAGGGCGGGGTCTGTGGATCGGACCTAGAGGAGCTCCCTCTTTCCTGCCAGCTAACAGCTAATAGTGGGGGAGAGGCCCTGGGAAGAGCATGTGCCCTATTCCCTGCTATCTAACAACTGATTTCAGGGGAGGGGGGCCTAGGAAGGGTTTGTACCCTCTTCCCAGGACCCCTTTCCCAACAACCAGCTGTTAGACAGGTTGATTGGGCAAAGGGGGCCCTGGGTAGAGCGCATGCCCCTTCTCCAGGTCCTCTCCCACCCCCACGATTAGATGTTTGGCAGGTAGATCATGGGGAGGGGTTCTGGAAAGAGGTTACTCTTAGGGTGCAGTCACACGAGACACACAGGGAATCCAAGACCACCCATCATTGGGGACACTCTGGACTGGGCAGAGAACAGCAGTCTACCTCATGTGATAACCCGCTGTAGTCTGCTAGGGGAGGCTGTTCTCTGAGCGTGGTAGCGGCGAGTCTAGGCTCTGACTCAGGAGTCACAGCCCAGGATAGCCACTACCACATTTGGGGAAACTCCATGGAAAACATCTGGATGCCCCTCAACAAAAGGGATGGTGGCCAGTGGGCCACAGTGGACCACCATCCCATTTGTTAATACCCAATGTGACACTACTCTCTTTCCCTTGTGACTGTCAGAAGAAATAAGAGTGTTTTGTCTAGGCAGTTCTTGAGTAGACTAAGGTTGAAACAAATAACAGATTTCCTAATTGTGAATATTCTTCATAGCTTTGAGCAGCCCTTTGAATAGCTCAACAACCTACCTCACGGGATTGTTGTGAGGAATAAGAGTTGTGTTTATATGTAAAGTGCCCTGAGTGCCATGGCAGGGGTGCACTATATAAAAATAAAGATGATGATGATGATGATTGATTGATTCTTTTGTTTTTGCTTTTATTTCATTTATTTGGTATTTTGTTTCAGTTATTTTGGTCATTTCAGTATTTTAGTTGTGTTGTATTGGCACTGTTAATGCTATTGAGCATTCACAATAGTTGAAACAAAGTAACCGAAATCCCCAAATGATCAACAAACCAAAATAAAATACCCAAACCAGATGTCCAACAAAACAGAAAAGAATAATGAGATTTATCTTTTGTTGAAAAAACAACAACAAAATTTTGCAAATTTCACAAAATTTCATATTTCTTTTGATTAATATTTATTTCAGCTCTCAAGTGGATCTCAGGGCAATAAAACCCATTTATCAGGTAGCATGGCAACAGCACAAAACTATTGGCAGTGAGAAATCTTGCTTCAGCCAGTCATAAATGTGTATGCATATCTGAGTCAGTCAAGAGACTTGGGTGAGGCACTTTAAATATATTACTGCTCTCTCTTCCCTAAGTGGGGAGGTGTGTGTGTGTGTGTGTGTGTGTGTGTGAGAGAGAGAGAGAGAGAGAGAGAGAGAGAGAGAGTATGGGAGTGTGTGTGTTTAGGAGGACTTTCCAAGGTTGTGTCTGTTCCGAGAAAAAAAGGCTGACAACTTAAGCTGTTTTTCAGAAATCTACTTACAGACTAACAGGCTGCGGAGAGCCGGATGGAAGCAGCAATCAGCACAGGCAATGTTCTCCTCAAGAGAGATGCACTACAACCTCCATAGTCACAACAGCACAGAGTCCAAGCCATAAATTTGGGCCAAAGCCCACCATGAGTCGAACTTGATTCTAGGCCTCATGTTTCTAGACTCTTGCAAGTCCTGCCTGGTGTGTCAGGATGGCCATGTCCCCTCATGGAGTGCTGTGCCATCACAGCAGTCAGTATGGGGTAGGGCTAAGCAAGATGTGGTGGGCTAGCATATCCCACCCCCTTTCAGCATGGCTACATTGACTATAACTCAGCATGATGTCATAGAGTATGAGGATCTTATGCCAGAAGTGTACCCAAGCCCAACAAGACGAGTCAGGTACTTTGGCTCAGGCAAGTCAGAGGCCTCTACCACAAATTGTTTGTTGCCTTGCAGTTTCCTTGGTGTTTATTGCAGCTTCAGTCAGTAATAATCAGAGGAATAGCCCAAATATTTTGACCTTTGATACACTGGGTGTTTTTACATGCACGTTTCTCCTGCATGTTTGCTGTTACATCCTGAATTTTCTTTGTGTCTAAATCACTCACCCAGATCTTAAACATCTGGCTCTTTAAATTTCTGCATAGAACTTCTCAAACAACTTTTGTGTGTAAAAAGTTCTCCTGGTAAATTGTTTTGTTCCAGGCAGCTGTGGTCACTCGGTTTCCATGGTAGCCCCTCACATCTACAGCTGCGGCTACTTTAGGCTGCCTCAGGGCAGTTCATGTGTGAAGAATGCATCTGGAACTTACTTGTGGGCTTGTAAGCCCAGAAGATTAAAAGACCAGCACTGTGTGTAAAAATGCCCAGTGTTAACCCTACTCTGTACAGCAGTGACTCACCAAGTACAACACCCAGGCTTTTTAACAATAGAAGGGACAGTGATCCTCCCTTCCTATCCACATTATTATCTAGTCATACTAATATGTTCCTATAAGTTCAAGATTTATGCTCTTTCTCCTGAATGGAGACATCCATTCACAAGAGTTCTGTAAGACATTAGCAAAGAAAGAGAAACCCCTCAAAATTCCTCTTTTCACATGCATGAGGTTTCCATGGAAACTTATGAATTATGGGAAGATTTGACACTCTTAATTTGTGTACCAAATTGGATCCTTCAATATGTACTTTATTCTGTTTGAAAATATATAGTTTTCTGTCAGATTCACTTATAATACCCTCTGTTTCTTGTACCATCTGTTCACATTGCCAAGGTCAGGATTCATTAGCCCACTTATGACATGTAACAAAATTATTTTATAAAAATGATAATGTACTTAAGAAATGCAGTTCCACTAGGTAGCTTCTCTTCTCAGCTGGTGAAAGGAAATTGGCCATTAAATCATCTCTAATAATGCACTTGAGGTCTGCATGTATGTAGTGCATATCGTATCTTGTTGCTAGTAGCAGGATTATTGTAACACTCCAAGACGATAATTAAGTCTGACACCATTGTGTTGCTGGTAAGTTCTTAGGAAAATAGCATTGTTGTCTCAAAGAGATTAAAAACTAAACATGCCTGACTGATAGAGATAAAAAAAAATATCCAGTAGGGGTGTGCACCAAGGTCCTATTTTTAAATTTGTTTTTGTTTTCATTTTTCAGTATTAAAAACTCATTTTTGTTATTGTTATTAACAAAATGTTATTTGTTATCAGTGTCATTATTGGTATCGATTTCAAGCGATAAGGGACACCCCCCCAGACCTAAGCGTGTTTGTGCACGCCCTCCCTTGAACAGGGTGCCGGGCAGGGGTTGGGCAAAGGGTTCCTTTGCCCTCCCCCCTCCCTGCCCATGAGCAGCGGCACCAGTGGGCCAATAGGGGGAGAGGAGGAACCCCTGGTGGGTGGGGGCATAGACAGGTATATTTACCTGAAGTAGCCAGGTGCCTCTTCCTCTTTCCTCCATTGCAGGACCACACACAGAGGTTTTGTTGTGCTCATACTTCCTCATGCTCCTGCTTCACTCAGGGGCCTCTTGTGCTCCTTCTTTGCCCAATCTCTGGCTGAGTATCACAGCAGGGAGCATGCATGGGGTTCCGGGACAGTCCTGTTAAGAGTGGGGGATGATCTCACAGGTATCTTCCCTGGAGGGAGAGTTGGAGATCCCTCCACGTGGTTTAACCTCTGAGTTCCATTGATGGTGCAGGAGAGGGGTGACTCGAGTCCGGTTATAGCCCCACCAGCTGGTTGCGCCGCCGCCTCTTTCCAAAAACTCCTCTGGCCGATCGCGCCTCCTGGATTTTTTTTGGGGGGGAAATAGAACACTGTTGCCAGGCAGCGCTGCATCGCTTACGCAATTGAACATTTCCCAGTTGGGGGGAGGCACATGGAGCACCACTGCCGGGCAGTGCGGCGGTGCTCACGCAACTTAACTTTAAACCCACTGGATGGGGGGGTAAATGGAGCACCGCTGCTGGGCAGCATGGCGGCACTCACGCAACTTAACATTTCCCGGATGGGTAGGGGGACCGCATGGAGTGCTGCTGCTGGAAAGCACAGCGGTGCTCAAGCAATTTAACTTTAAACCCCTGGATGGGGGTGGGGACTGAATGGAGTGCTGCTGCTGGGCAGCACGGTGGTGCTCATACAATTTAACTTTAAAACCCCTGGATGATGGGGGGGCACATGGAGCGCCACAGCCAGGCAGTGTGGTGGTGCTCAAGCAATTTAACTTTAAACCCACCGGATTGGGGGGGGGCGATGAATGGAGTGCCGCTGCCAGGCATGATAAAGCCATGCCCATGGGCTGCACCATTTCCTGCGCGGCATTCAAGCATTTCAGCACGATGCTGGAGTGGGCAGTCAGGGTCCAGGTGGGTTTACCTTCTATATCGCACTATCTCAATTATTATCTCTTCTCAAGGCAGGTGTGTACCCAGGACTGCGCCTATTTAATGGCCGTGTTTGCTACAGTTGCGGACGATTTGGGTGTCCCATTGGCCAGGAGGAAAACTGATGGTCCCACGACACGACTCTCCTTTTTGGGGATAATCATTGACACAGTGTCTTGCACATCTAGCCTCCCACTGGACAAGCTATCCTCATTGCAGGTGCTTCTCACAGACACTTTGGTCACAAGGAAGGTGACACTGGGGACTTTACAAACTTTACTCAGTCACCTCAATTTTGCATGTAGGGTGGTAGCCCCCAGCCGGGCTTCCTGTGTGCAGCCTGGTCGAGCAACTGCAGGAATTACAACCCCCCACCACCGCGTATGTATAACTAAGGGTATCAGGGCAGACCCCCTGGTCTGGCTTACGTTTCTCCAGAACTACAATGGAATTTCCGTGTGGCGGGAGGTACGGCTGCTAGAGGCTGACATGCAGGTGGTATCCGATGCAGTGGGGGGGATTGGCTTTGGGGTGTTCTTTCAGGGTAGCTGGTGCACCCAGCTCTGGCCACCAGAGTGGACAGCCAGCGACCTTATCAGAGACATAACGTTCCTTGAGCTCTTCCCAATCCTGGTGGCTTTGGAGCTCTGGGGTCATCTGTTCTGGGACTCCCACATATGTTTCTGGTCTGATAACCAGACGGTGGTGCAAGTGGTCAACCGTCAGTCCAGTAAATCCAACAGAGTCATAGTTTTGGTCTGCTGATTTGTGCTGAAGTGCCTATCCATCAATATGCATTTCTCAGCCAAATACGTGCCCGGTGTTAACAATGATATTGCTGATTCCCTATCTCATTTTCAGATGGAGCGGTTCTGTTCCCTGGTGCCCGGCGCCAACATCGACCTGGAGATGATGCTGAGGCTTTGTGGAGTTTTGGGAGAGAAGGATAGACAAGGGCATTAGAACTGCCTTTTCGAGCTCTACGTGGCAAGCTTATGTGTCCTCTTTCTGGGAATTCTGTAGCTTCCTCTCAACCCATGGATTGCAGGAGTCATGGCCCATCCCCACCTGTGATGTGGAGTGGTTTGTGGTGCACTTGAGTGGCCGTGGGTTGGCACCACGCACCATACGTTGTCGCCTAGCGGCTATCGCATTTTTCAGCAAGGCGCAAGGGGTTGATGACCCGTGCACAAGTTATCAGCTTCGCAGGGCTGTTGACATCTGGGCCTGGAAGCGGGGGCCACGGAGGAATATCCAGCAACCAGTATCAGTTGATACATTGGCCCGCTTGTTAGCCGCACTGCCTCGCATTTGCTCGTCCCCCTATGAGGGGTTACTTTTCCGGGCTTTCTTTTCAACTGCATTTTTTGGGGTGTTGCGGATCAGTGAACTTCTGCCCTCATCCCAGGGTGATCGTAGGGACTATGTCCTGGAGTTCAGGGACATAACCCGCACCCCCAACACTATCACCATCACGATTCATCGATCTAGGATCGATTGGAGGGGATGAGTAAGCAATTAACATTGCACCAAGCCATGGTTGGGGTGGTGTGCCCGGTCATGGCATTGGAGGAGTATTTGGAGGCTCGCCCACCTTTACAGGGCCCTCTCTTCATGCATTTAGCTGGGGCATTTTTGACGAAATTTCAATTCCAGGCAAATTTTAAGAAAGGTTTGGCAGCACTGGGAATGTCGTCGGCAAGTTATGCTTTTCACTCTTTCAAAATCAGGGTGGCATCCACGGCAGCTGCGGGGAGCCTTCCTGCCTGCCTCTCAAATTATGGCTATAGGCCGATGGTGGTCTGGTGCTTATCGAACCTACGTGAGGCCCTTCACCCCCCACCCCCCGCAGTCGGTTCGACCTGTCTGTAATACTGCTGTTAATTTTTTTGTCATCTGCAGGTTCTGGCCAGTTGCCAATTGTATGGATCTGTTGGCACAGCATTGTACAGTGGGCCAAATGCCACACGGCTAATTCTGACTTTGGTACACAGCTGGGTTGTGGGCTCCATGCCTGTCTCTACTGGTTTGGGTGCAGTGGTATGCGCTGGGAGCACCTGATGCCTTCACTCCTCCGCAGGGCAGAAATGTTTGGGCCATCTGCCATCCTAATCATCCATCTGGGTGAAAATGATCTTGGCTTACACAGTGCATGGGAGCTCATGGACACAATGAAGGATAACATTGCTAATTGGTGGCTCAGTGGCCCCAAACATGCTTATGGTGGTCAGATTTGCTTGTGCGTAGGTTCTGGTGGTATACCACTATGCCAGGCAAGATAGAGTGAGCCACGCAAAAAATCAACAGGGCCATGTGGGTGTTTATTGATTTCTTGGGGGGCCAGGTAGTTTGCCATGAACGGACCATGAGCCAGGATGCAGGCCTCTTCCTATGGGATGGTGTACACTTATCGGTTCAAGAGAACACTTTCTGATTGGAAGACTTGAGGGCGGTCATTCATATGCATTTAGAGATACCTGTGTGGGGGAAAGAGGTGGAGTAACAAGTTTACTCCCCCCTTTTCATGGAGGTTAGCGGGGTAGGAACCATGCTGTAGTAAGGCTCCCTAAGAGCTGAGGGGTCATGCTTGTACCCTATTACCACTTGGGGAGCAGGGGTGTGTGTGTCTTAAGACCGGGGGCCCCAGTTCAGGCTCTGAATGGCTGGTTTGGGGCTGCAACCCATCCTAACCCAAGGGGAGGGTGAATTTGAAGGGTCAATTCACCCGGGCAGGGAGGCAAGATTTAGCTCAGCCCCCTTACCTACTTTATGTAGCACGGTTCCTCTCTGCTATTATGCACACAGGATCTTTAATATTGTGGTCTGTTTATGTGATGTATATATATTAGGGATGGGAATTCCGGATCTACCGGTATCCGATAATGCCGGTATCGGGCGTACCGGCATTATCGGATTCGGCCCGGTAATCCGGCCCCCAGTACCGGATTTCAGTGTGCCGGTTTTTTTGCATTGCAGCCATTTAAAAATGGCTGCAATGTAAAAAAAATTAAAGCCCCAGCCAAACTGTTTAAAACAAAAAAACCCTCCCCGAGTCCAGGCTGCGCGGGTGGAAGGGGGGACACCCCCCACCCACCCTGCCCAGCCTGGCTTTTTGTTGTAAAAGATAGAACAGACTCAGAGTGAGACCCCGAGGCGAGCCCCCCCCCCCGCACCAGCGGCCGCGGCGTCCCCGCAGCCGCAGGTAAGTCTGACCCGATCCCTGGGGGGGGTGGGGGTGTTTAACACCCCCACCCCCCCCAGGGATCACCCCTACAGCGCCCTTGCCGCTTACCTTGGGGAGCTCCGGCGGCGGCGGGCGGCCCGGCGGCTTCAGCGCCGGCTGTAGCTGCCGGCTTCAGGACGCTGTAGGCCTTCCGGTGCACTTCCGGGTTGCACCGGAAGGCCTAGAACGTCCTGAAGCCGGCAGCTACAGCCGGCGCTGAAGCCGCCGGGCCGCCCGCCGCCGCCGGAGCTCCCCAAGGTAAGCGGCAAGGGCGCTGTAGGGGTGATCCCTGGGGGGGGTGGGGGTGTTAAACACCCCCACCCCCCCCAGGGATCGGGTCAGACTTACCTGCGGCTGCGGGGACGCCACGGCCGCTGGCGCTGGGGGGGGGGGGCTCGCCTCGGGGTCTCACTCTGAGTCTGTTCTATCTTTTACAACAAAAAGCCAGGCTGGGCAGGGTGGGTGGGGGGTGTCCCCCCTTCCACCCGCGCAGCCTGGGAGGGGGAGGGAATTAATTTTAATTTATTGCATTGGTTTCAATGGGGACACAGCGCCCCATTGGAACCAATGCAATAAATCCGGTACCGGTACACCGGATTTAATCCGGGAATCCGGTTTTTGTGAAACCGGTAACCGGTAAAATCCGGTGTACCGGTAATGGGACCGGGCCCGTCCCTAGTAAATAACCTCTCAGTTGTCTCTTCTCCAACTGAAGAGCCCCAGCCTGTAATGCTTCTCTTCATACAGGAGAAGTTCCATACCTGTGATCATTTTTGTTGCCCTTCTCTGTATCTTTTCTAATTCTACTATGTCTTTTTTGAGATGGGGTGACCAGAACAGCACAAAAAATTCCAGGTGCAGTTGCACCATAGATTTATATAGAGGCATTATGGTATTTTCATCTTTATTCTCTATCCCCTTCTGAATGATTCCTAATATCTGTTAGGATTTTTGACTGCAACCATACACTGAGCTGAGGATTTCAATGGTCCTTTTCCTGAGTGGTAACTCCTAATTTAGAACCCAGCATTATGTACATATAGTTTCAATTATTCTTCCCTATGTGCATCACTTCACACTTCTCCACATTAAATTTCATCTGCCAGTTAAATACCCAGTCACTCATTCTCTCAAGATCCTCCTGAGATTCTTCACAGTCGACTCAGGTTTTAACTACCTTGAATAATGTGTGTCATCTGCAGACTTGATCACCTCACTCTTCACTCCCTTCTCCAGATCATTAATGATCAACAACACCACAGATCCCTGGGGTACTCCACTAGTTACCTCTCTCCACTGTGAAAACTGACCATTTAGTCGTACTTTTTGCTTCTTATCTTTTAACCAGTTGCCGATCCATGGTAGGACACTACCTCTTATCCTATAACTGTTTAATTTTCTCAACATTCTCTCATGACATGAGGGACCTAGCAAATGTCTTCTGAAAGTCCAGGTACACTATATCAACCAGCTCACCCTTATCCACATGCTTATTTACAACCTGAAAAATTCAATAGAAATTCCAGTCCAATCGAAATAGATGTCTATGTGCTAAGTTTATCCTATGTCTTGTAGCTAATGTGATTTTCCCCATCTTTAGCAGTTTTGTATATGCAATATAGAATTACATTGGAGAGCAAAATTGTCATATGCAATAACTGAAATTTGGTCCCACATTGGACTGGAATGAAAGGATCCATAGTTCAAATGTAAAGACTGCAGAGGGGCCAAATAAAATAAATTAATACCAGCAGCGGGCTGGATTTCACCCACATGCCAGAGTTTCACCATCCCAATTTAATCAATCAGCAGCTTGATTTTTAAAAAAAAGAATTTCCAAATGCTTCTCTGCTGAATAGTGAATATACCCACAAAATAAATAATAAAAAATCTTCCTTTCCAGGAGTGGCATGTGATTTTGATATTTTAAAAATTCCTTAAAGGGCTCTGGAATGATGGGTGTGATAGTGTCCATATGTGTCTGCTTACATGGGTAATTAACATTTAAAAACACATCTGTAGAAGATCGGGACTGGTGAACCTCAAATGGTTATAATTTTGGTTTATACCCTATTATTTAGTTTAAATTATCCAGACCTGAAATAAAAAACAGCCTTCCAATTGTAAAGAGAGGTCAAATTAGGCTTAAATCTTTTCAGTGTAAGGGGCAATATGGTACCTCTTTTACTGCTACCAAAAATGGATATGGCAAAGGTGAACAACTCTAAATAATGGGGAAAGATGACCGTTTTGCATTCTAGAGGAGTAGAAGAACAGAACTGGGTGCTGAGGAGGACTTTGTCATAATGAATATAAATCCGTTTGGAATCAAATCTTTGAGATATTGGGTAAAATGAGATTCTGAAAGTATATTGGACTATTTGTGGTTCTTCATGAGTAAAATAGGAACGAAATGGTCTGGGTGGAGAATAGTTTCCATTTAATTTGAAAGCCACTATGCAAGGAAACATTTTGATTTTTTGTTCCATAAAACAAATTCCTAGCAAACTGGCAATCTAGAGATTTTGCGTTTATGTGGGTTCTGAGCAGAACTGCAATGAACTGGCCACTCCACATTTATGAATTTAGTTGGATATTTGCACCTTAATGACTTGCTGAATCAAAATTCACAGCTCTTAGAGTTTGCCAAATATTCTGAAAATTTATTTCTTCATCATTACTTCAGCTTCTTACATTACTCCAAGTTTTCTTTTAAAATATGTCTTTTATTGTGTTTCATATCCATATGAATAATGTCTCCTTCATGGTGTGATAGACCTTAACCTAGGGGTGGGAATTGCCTCCTTCCCACAGGTCACTTTGAAAACTAGTATAAGCTCCAGGGGTCAAGTTGCAGATGGGGGAGTGGTGCTTAAGGGGTGTGCTCAGGATGGAGAAAAGATGGGGGAGGGTCCAGATCATGGATCTGTGTCATGGATCCATCTCCTATCCTTGAGTGCATACACTCATATTAACTCCTTCCTCCTGAACTCATTTTTTCAATGCTTGAGGGAAGGAAATGGATCCATAGTTCAGATGTAAGAATTAGGGAGGGGCAAAATAAAAATAAAATAAAATAACATTAATACCAGCAGTGGGGTGGATTTCACCCACATGCCAGAGATTCCCCATCCCAGTTCAACCAATCAGCAGCTTGCAAAATTTCAACAAGAACTGCCAAATGCTTCTCTGCTGATAGTGACTATTACAAATACTGAATACCAAAAATCTGCTTCTGCGGACCAAATAATGGATTTGTTTAATCTGTAAACATTCAAATACAGCAGCTTCAATGACCACAGCTAGGTTCGGATATTCACTTAAACAGTAGCTACAAACACAGAAAAACAGACATCTTGATAGCAAACCCACTACATCTCAAGCTCATTCTCTTCCCTTCTTACAATTTAACAGCTCTACTTCTTAGGGATGTGCATGTCATTTTTGTTATTACAATAACGATAACGACAATTGTTGTTTTGTTATTGTTATTGCAATAACAAAAAATACAACTGGGAATAATGACAATGATAATGAAAACGACAATGTTGTTATCATTGTCATTATTAGTGACAGTTGCAGTTTTGTTTTTGATGTAAATGGAGAGGGGAGAAGGGAGCAGACATCTCAGAGCCCCAAAGAGGCTTGAACCCTTGGACTGTGCCTGTGTTGGAAGAGCGAACAGCTCCGCAGTATCTGATGGCTGCATCGCTGGCCAATGAGCAGCGCAATCAGACCCCAGCAGTCTCATGGCAGTCTGTGATTGCTCAATGCCTGATGCCTCCCCAAACCAATCAGGGGGCTGTGGGGGAGGACACTTTATAATGAGCGAGCTATGTGTTTCTGTTTTCCTCTCTGTTCTGTGAGAGCTCTCTGCTTGTCAGGTTGCGTTTTACAGAACTGGTGGCTTGCCCACAAATCTATTGCCAATTCCTTTCCTTCCTCATATATCCTACCTTTTACCTTCTCCCTTTCCCTTTCCCTGCCCTGTACATGATAGATAGATAGATAGATAGATAGATAGATAGATAGATAGATAGATACTATAGGCATTTAGATTTAGATAGATATTAGTTGTGTACAACATATAGAGAGAGATTAGATATTATACAGATATTTAGGCTAGTCTATTTTATTATATTAGGATTATAGAATAGTAGGATAGGCTAGGTTTAGTGTATATATAATGAGATCATACCGTACTTCTTTAACTGTGTGTGCACTTGTGTACAATGAGAAAGGGAAGGACTATTAGTTCAGCCTCTGGGGCAGGTGGCCCTAGTAGACAGTGAGGCTATGGGCATGGGGGAGTTAGCAAGCCTGCTGCCACTTCTGCCACTGCTGGCAGCCCACCGCCCAAACTGAAGAGATCTGATTTTTTCCCCCTTAAGGCAGCAGGTCTTATCACTGGAACAGGCTGCAGTAGAGATCTTGGGAGTGGCATCTAGTGTGGAAGACAGGGCACCCCAGCCTTCCACTAGTAGCAGTGGCAGTGGAGGAGGGAGCCAAGGGCAAGGGGTGTGTGTGCAGAAGCTGGCACTGCCAGCAGTCATTTTTCACTGGGGGCAGAAGATGATATTTTTATGGGAAGCCCCAGCAGCGATGATGATGATGATGATGATGATGATGATGATGATGATGATGATGATGATGTGGGTGCTGTTGTTGGGAGTGGTGCAGGGGCAGTCACCTCTCCTGGGCAGGCTCCTCCCTCTGACACACACCCCCCAGGGATTTTGAGGATTTGGGGGAGAATGTATTTGAGGACATCCTTCATCACTTTGGCAGCAGCAGCCCAACTTCAGCAGATAGAAGCAGGGCATCGTCTCCTCCCATGCTGCAAGGTGGAAGCAGCAGCAGCTTCAGCATGGGTGATGTGGAGCTGGGTAGCAATGAGGGGAGTGAGGCGGAGGTGGAGGAGACTCCTGTTGATGCCGATCCCCCTGTAGCCACATTGGGGACAAAGGCAGCAGCCCTGAGCGGTGGCACAAGGCGTTCAGGAGGATGCCCCAGGGGGCCTGTGTGGGATCACTTCAAGGAAGCAGCCAGGTGGCCTGCCTTCACTGTGGGAAGATAGTGTGGACACCGTGGGAATAAGGAGAATCTCAGCAACAATGGCATGAATTCCCACCTGAGGACCTGGCATAGAGCTTTGCTGCTGCAAGAGACATTAAAGAGTGGGGGCAGGAGCGGGTTCACAGCTGCAGCAAGCACGAGCAGCAGCAGACCTTCCCCGTCTTCATTTTTCTTTCCCCCCCACCAACACCACTACTTCCTTCACCTTCCACACACACAAACCAAACCACACACACATACACAGCTAAAACGCACACACACACACACAAGCTCACAACCAATTCACTTCACTTCACACAACCCAGACAGACACCATGCCACAGCACACGAGAACCCACGCGATCAAAATACTGTTTCCGGTTTTTGGTCTCGTGAGATCATGAGACCAAACGATATCAATAATGAAAATAAAATCTTTGTTTGAAATCGGTATCGATAATGACAATAACAAAAACAACATTGTTGTTATAACGATAACTATAAAACTACACATTTTGATAATGACAACAATAATGATAACGAAAAACTACATGGGGCTCTGGTGCACATCCCTACTACTTCTGGCCTTTATGATTTTGGGGGTTTAGTGCTGGCTTTTTGCAAGCAAAGCTCCCTCCATAAGAACATAAAAGAAGTAGTACAGTGGGTCAGTCCAATGGTCTGTTCAGCCCAGCATCCTGTCTCTAACAGTCACTTCAGAGAGGCTCAGCCTGGAATCTCAGGTTGTGGCCATGGCGGGGAGTGCGTTTTGGCAGTTACATCTTGTCTGGCGACTTCGGCCGTATCTCTCAGACTCCGACCTCGCCACTGTCATCCATGCCTTCATCACCTTGAGGCTGGATTACTGCAACACGCTCTACGTGGGGCTGCCCAAGAAGCTGGTCCGGAGGCTGCAGCTGGTGCAGAATGCCATGGCCCATCTCCTTACGGGGGCAGGTCGCAGGAAGCACATGACACCAGTGCTCCGGGCTCTGCACTGGCTGCCTGTAAAGCACCGGGCCAGGTTCAAGTTACTGGTTTTAACCTTTAAAGCCCTTCACAGTCTGGGCCCTGCTTATCTGTGGGACCGCCTCACTCCCCATGTGCCCGTGCGACCCTTGAGATCATCCGTGGGAGCCTTTTTGGAGGTTCCCCAGGTGAGGCGGGTGGCCACTGATGTTAGATCTTTTTCGGTGGCCTCCCCTGTGCTGTGGAATTTGCTCCCGGAAGAGGCTCGGCTGGCTTCCACTGTTTCGGCGTATATGTAAGACCTGGCTGTTCCGTCAGGCTTTTGGCGAGGGGTAGGGGTGGGGTGGAGGTTTTCCCCACATATTGTATTTTTAAATTGTTTTTATTTATTTATTATTGTTTTATTGATTGTTATTCGCCGCCCCGACTGCCCTGTGGGCAGGAGTGGCAGGATATAAATTTTAAATAAATAAATAAAATTTAAAATAACTGATTATACTGGAGTTATCAATTCTCTGCTAATTATTACCAGGATACCAGCTCCTAAAGGTCAATGGATCTTCTGCAAACAGTCATAATTAAGTTCAGGTGACTCCTTGCTTGTCATTCTGTTTGGCACACAGATAACAGGAAATGGGGTGGAATGCAAATTTCTGCCATTAAAATCAATGGCAAGGTTATGATTGACTTTAATAGTGGAGGACTATCCTTCTGGCATTCTCACTTCAAGAGTCACATTTCTACGAATGACATATCCTCAGTTCCAGGTTCAAAATTGTAAATGATGATTTTTTTCCACTCAGTCAGTCAAAATCAGGAACTAGATGGGCTGCTGAAATGTGTTCAGATGTGCTTGAACTGTTGTACCACTTCAAAGATGAATCTAAGAAATTTGTTCCAGATTTCTGCTCTGTTTTTCCCCTCCTCACTTGTCTTTGACAACAGCACCAACTCTCAGATGACCTC
Source organism: Sphenodon punctatus (assembly GCA_003113815.1). Classification (NCBI taxonomy): domain Eukaryota; kingdom Metazoa; phylum Chordata; class Lepidosauria; order Sphenodontia; family Sphenodontidae; genus Sphenodon; species Sphenodon punctatus. The sequence continues at coordinate 312,684 of QEPC01004011.1, forward strand.
ACAACACCTCTCTGAAGTGAAACCACCTTAAGATGTTTCTTTCAGAAATTTTAATATATGTCCCCTTCCCTCTTCCCCCATCCCCACCCCTCACCACCTGACTATTACTTCGAAAACAACTCTGCAGCTATTGGCTTCATTAATATGCATCAAGCACAATGTAAATGGCTCTTGAGGCCTCCCCTTGGTAGATGATTTAATGTGGCAGTTATGAAAGCTGCTCAGACTGTGCTCGATTAGCATAATAATGAAGCTTCTGCAGCAGTGTTATCATCCTCAAAGGAAATAGCCTGAGTGGTCACAGCTCCTTTAACAAGTAACACTTTAGGATAAAAAGCAAAGGACTCTGTTTGAAATGGTAGATTGGAATATTCAAAGTGGGAAGGAGATGTTTGTTGTCAGTTTGTTGTCTTTGCTGTACAGTGGGGAAGTGGCATCTGCAAGTTGTGAACAGGCTGCCTGAGAGACTCGGGAAGCAATTCTGGGGCTCCAGGTATTTACTGTATTTCTAAGCTTCCTCAGAGCTGAGCTTACACAAGGACAACAAGGGCCTACCCTCCTGCCCCTACTCTTTCCAAAGCCCTGTGCCTCTCAGTGGTGGGTCCCTGGGAGCTCCACTAATGCTGCTGCTCCTGGGGGGGCCCAGGCAAGGGTGGAGCTATAACAGGGACAGGCAGTGCAGGAACAACATCTTCAGCACCAACACCCATTCCAACCAAGCTACAACTTGGAACCCAGGACTGCCCACCTACTGCCACATTCCTTCATTCCCCCTCCGTATTATAGAAACACTCCTCATGATCCATGGTTTTATTTTGCATGAGATCTCTAAAAATGATTTATGTTGGGAAAGCAGGAAAATTAAGTAAATCAATGACCCCCGCTCCCCACCCCTGTCAAGCCCCCAAACCCCTACCTGTCCCCTCTGTCCCCATCTCTGGGTTAGGGTAGGTAGGATGGGGAAGATCTCGGGAAACACTCCTACAGTCGCTAGGGGTCTCAACACTCTCGTGGAAGGAAAAGCAACCCCTCAGGATCTTATAAGGCCCTAGGAATCCCGAACGGGACAAGACCAGATCATCACAGGGTGGGAGATACAGCACTAGTGAGAGTGGAGCCCCTCCACTCTCGTACCACACACCCAGAACCCACACACCTTCCACCCAGCTTGTGCACTCCACCATACAAAACCCACAAGGGATAGAATCTGCGAACTGGTGGGGGAGGCAAGGGAACAGATCCAGGGAATAAGGGGCGGTGCCCATAGTTTGACAAGTAGAGAGGAATGGGGGAACAGGAGGGGTCCCAACTAGAGAGGGAGGAGGGAGGACGAGAATCTCACGTGCCACCTGACCACCCCAAAATTCTCTGGTAACACAAATGCTCAACAAGTGATCCCACCCCACCCCACCCACCACTATACCCACACACTCTACGTACTCACAGTCACTCACACATGCACACACACTCTCTCTTGCTCTCTCTTCACACACATGGATATTCACTTAACACTATGCTCACGTTCCTTCAGTCAGGGAGGGGGGCCTTTCCTCACAGCTCTGCTGATCACCAGCAGCCCTCCATGTATCTGAGCCCTTTAGGTAGGGCTGGGTCCGCCCTGCCACGCCCCACCATGCCACGCACGCAGGTGGGAGGAGCGGCGTGGCGTGGCGTGCCAGGGGCCCCACCCCATCACTACTCACTGGCACCAGTTGAGGCCGCTCTCTTTTGGCCACAGCTGAGCTGGGAGCCGTCATCTCCAGCCCTGCCTCTGCTGGCAATGGTGCGACCGCCGGCGTCTCCCCACCACCAGGAGCTGCCCGCGGATGGCGACCCTGCCCCCTTCATGCCTCATACCAGCAGCGGTGACAGTGGGTGCTAACACTCTGCCTCCCCCAGACCTCTGTCCACCTCTCCTGGGTCTTGCCCACCTACCATTGCCCACTTCAGCCTACCCTCGGGGGGAGGGGGGAAGGCTGGGACAGGCAATAGTCTGGGCAGGCAGGAGTCCAGGGGAGGGTGGCAGAGCTGGGGACAGATGGATTTAGACATGCATAAGCTTCATGGAGTGGCACCAGAGCCACTCCAAGGAGCTTTGATGTAAGGGGGGATCTTAATTTTGGTTCGTATCCCCCCCAAAGTTCATATTGATGAGAATCCAAATTTAGAATCAATTTATCAAAATGTATAAGTATCGTCCAAAATTCAGATGATTCATATTGATCTGAATCTGAGGGCCCATCCCTAATATTAATGTGATTTGTACCTCTCAATTTCCACTTCTAATTTGATGTTTTTAATTGTATGTCTGTCAGTGTGAGCATATGTCACATTTCATGGTGTGCTGTGCTGGTCATGAGAGGTCCCAGGGGATGAAGAACAATCCCTGAGTACCACACACTGAGTTCTTCCAGCCAGAAATGAGAAGAACCAGTCAAGAACAATTTCACCCGCCCCCAAGCTGGTCCCACAGGCAAGTCACCAACATCTCGTGGTTAACAGTATCAAAAGCAGCTGACAGATCTAATAGAATCAGCAGGGTCGATCGACCCTGATCCAATTCTCAGAAGAGGTCATCGACCAAAACCACAAGCACAGTCTCAGTACCAAAGCCCGGACGAAAGCTGGACTGTGAGGAATCCAGAAAACTAGAGGTGTGCACCAGGAAACCATGTCATTTTTTGTTTTCATTTTTCATTTTCATTATTTAAATCTCATTTTTGTTTTCAAAAATATCAACATTTAGTTTTTGCTTTCCTTTTTGCTTTCCATTGGTTTCAATAGAAAACACATTTTCAAGTGTACCATTTGTGCTTTTCATTATATTCAGATGAAAATTGGAGGACCTTTACCACAAATGGAAGTCATTAAGTGTACCAAATTTCAGAAAGATTGGATTAAGTAATACACTTTTTAAAGCAATTGAATTATGCTATTTTGCAAAATTTGCATATACTTTTCTGACTGTAATGTATTTATTTCCAATCTAATGTGGATGAGGCATGGTAAGATTATACACCTCCATATGTTTAATATCTATTCCAATTTTCAAAAGTATTAGATAAAAGGCCCTGGTTGTATATTCAATTAACCTATAAATGTATGCCTGACTGTAACATCTTTGAAGTCCAACCAGTGTACATGATATTTGGCAGAATTGTATCTCACACATTCTTGATCATCTCTGCCAAATATCAGAAAGATGTGATACAGTGTTCCAATTGTATATGCCTGTACAGCATATGCAGATAAGGAGCCTATGCCAGGGATTCTCTTAAGTATCTGTGTGGTATAAGACTGGTTTGTGATTCCAATTAGCCAGCTGAAATGTCAACCAAAAATCTTCATTCTGTGCTGTGACCATCCCAACATCTCTCCCCCACTTTTTACTGGGAAGTCGAAAACATCTGTTTAGGAAAGAGCCAATGGAGATTCTCTAATGCCCTCCGTCAAAGTGCTGCAGGATGTGATTGTGATGATAATTGGCCAGCCTAGATGTGTAAACTATGTCTACTGATTTCTGGGATGCTATCCCTAAAGTCCCACTTATGTCCCTTCTATGTCCGCCTCATCGCCGCCCCCCTATGCCCATCTTGAAGTCACTACTGATTGGTCCTGTAAAGCTGGAAGCATGCAGTAATTGGCCAGTGAATGTATTCGTAAGTCTTTTGGGTTGATCCACATTCTCCCTCCCCCTGCCATGCCAGGTTCCTGCTTCTGACCGGTACTGCATGTGCTGCTATTTATCTGAATAATACTCTTCAAGGGGACAACTTCAATTGCTTATAAGGTTTTAGGGGTGGCGGCATTGGAAATCAGGCGTAGGTGGGAGAATGTGGATCTACAGGAGGAGAGGGGCAGGGTGGCAGCCTCCATGCATATGGTTCACTATTTGAGGTGGGCCCCACAGATTGACACACTAGTCCATTATTTGGCTGTGAAGTTTATGGCCAGAGGGAAATGGCTGATGATGGTGGTGAGATTTAATGCTCTTCCAACCCAGCTCTGGGCCGGCAGACTTGCCGGTGTGCTTTTTGCCCAGAGACTTTGCCCTTTCAACCAGTTCGAGGTTGAGTCTACTGCTCACGTGTTCTTTAGATGCCACTTGTATGACTCTTTGCGTACTGGGGCATTGGGGTCTTTTCTGTCAAGTCATCATGCATGGTCTGAAGAGAGGAAATTGGTCTACCTGCTCGCTGATGTTGATCAAGACATCACTGCCCCCGTGGTTAAGTTCTTGACTGCCATGTTTGTTAGGAGGCATCAGTTTATTAATTTCAAATCCCTAACTTTGCCCGATCAGGGGATGGGCTCCCCAGATTTCGAGGCAGTAGACTGAGGGATAGGCTTCTATAGGGGGTGTATGGGTTCTCTTGAGCTTAAGATCGATTGAACATGGTTTATGGGGTACTTCCTGATTTAGCACCTTGACAGTGCCTATGTTTTAAGCTGTTATGCTGGCTGTTTTGTTGTTCTGTAATTGTTGTATGTGTATGTGTGGGTTTGTTTCTTTAGCAATGGCCTATGGCTACGCTCAATGAAATACTGACTGACTGACAATCAATATCAACTTTAGTTTTCATTAGTGATTTTGTTCTTATTTATCTTTGTTAATGTTATTGCAATAACGATAATGAAAACAAAGAATTTCATTATTGTTATCAATATAATGAAAATGAAGTGCACACCCCTACCATCTCAGTTCCTCCCTCCTTACCTTTAAAAAGCACCTGGAGACTTGTTTCTTCTACAGGTGCTTTTAGGATCCACCGCTGATTCCCCTTAATATGTTTTCTCCCTGCTCTTTACCTTCCCCTTTTAAATTGTTTTCAACTGGATTTCTATTTTAAATGGATTTTATATTGGTTTTTTTTATATAAGGTCATTAAGCTCCCCAACAGCACCATTAGCCATGAGGCAGGAAGCACTATAGAAATAAAACAATGTATTATTATTATTATTATTATTATTATTTTATTATATTATTGATTTGCCCCAACAATGGTGATCTGGAGGAGTGAATTGTGTTTTGCTCTAGGTTTACTTTTGATCTTTTAATGTTTCGTGATTCTGGAGCTTGGACTGCTTCTTCCACAGGCAGTTGAAGGTGGAATTGCACTGAAGGAACCAGATGGGATGGGAACAAGGGTTTGAAATTCCCCTGTCTGGTGTTCTGGAGCTGGCTGATACCAAGGTCCTTTGTAGGGATGTGCAAACGTGGTTCGGGGGTTAGGTTTAGGCCCAAACCTGGGGTGTCTGGCCCATTAGCGAACCCTCCAAACCCAAACTGCCCCCTGCCCGAACTGTCAGAACAAATTTCAGGTTCCAAAACCATTCGGGCAGGGGGCGGGGGGCAGAGGGGAACCTGGTTTCCCCTCCCTCCAGGCTGCGAGGGTGGAAGGGGTGCCAGAGCTCACCTCCCCCCCAAACCTGTGCAGCCTACTAATTATTATTTTTTAAAAACCCACCCCAGGGATCGCCCTACCTGGTGGTGCCAGGGCTCTGGCCCCAGGTCCTGCGGCAGTGGGTCCGGCTCCAGCAGCACTGCGGAGCACTTCAGGCCCCTACTAGGCCTTCCAGGTCACCTGACCCGGTAACCTGACTCGGAAGGCCTAGTAGAGGCCTGATGCACTCCACAGCACTACCAGAGCTGGACTCACTGCCACCGGTGTACCCAGGACTGGAGCCCCGGAACTACTAGGTAGGGTGATCCCTGGGGTGGGTTTTTTTTTTAAAAAAAAAAGTAGGCTGCACAGGGTGTGGGAGGAGGTGAGCTCCAGTGCCCCTTCCACTCGTGCAGCCTGGAGGGAGGGGAAACAAGGTTTCCCCCTGCCCCCACCCAAATTGGTTTGGACCCCCTGACCAGGTTCAGGCCGAACATCTGAACCCCGAACAGTTTTGGGGGGGCAAACCCAAACGGGCTGAACCCCCAACCCCCGAGTGTTTGCACACACCTAGTCCTTTGCTGTTTATTGTAGGAGCACTACCACCTACACACATCATGTGTGCACATGCTCACACACACACACACACACACACACACACACACACACCTGTCTCTTATACACATCTAGATGTGTATAAGAGACAGCACACACACACACACAGGGCTGCACCCTGTTACACAGGTTTACAAACATGTGCATTAAGTTTACTATGTGTGTAAGGAGTTGCAGGTTTGGGGTGTTAAACTATCATGCTGTTGAAAAAGTGTAAACACAAAAGGTTCATAAAGACTAAGAATGATCTATAGAGACTGTCTCTTATACACATCTAGATGTGTATAAGAGACAGGTTCAGTTCGGCGGAGTTCGGTTTGGCCAACATGGCTGAACATTCGAAAATAGCACTATCGATACCGATACCGATACCGAATTCAAAGATTTTTTTTTCAGTATTGGTATCATTTGGCCCTGAAACAACCCCTGGTCTCCACCCCTGGTGCCAGGAAGTCTGCTCCTCAGCTGCCTCCCCCTTCCAGTCACGTTTTTCCCGCCCAATGTCATGTTTTTCCTGCCCCTGAATTCATCCAAACTCATCCAAACATGACCGAACTGTTCGGCCATTTTCGAGTTCGGTTCAGACATTCAGTTCGGATGTCCGAACAGACTGAGTTTGGTCCGAACTCCGAACATCTGAACCACATTCTCACATCCCTAACAATGATACCAGTGGATGAATCTGCTCCCCTAACCACCTTCATCCTTTCTCCCTAGCTGCCCTCCATACCTTGCACTCCCTCCCTGCCCACATCCACCTCGCCCCTCCCTTCGTATCTTGAAATCCCTCCTCAAGACCCACCTCTTCCGCTCTGCCCTCCCCAACTCCTTGCTCCCCTCACCTAACTCCTGCTGATACCCTCCATCCAGTACAATCTGTTACCTAAGGTCTGTGTACTCATATCCTCACCACATGGACCAACCAGCCATCATTCTCGATGTAACCAAGCCAAGCACGTGCACCTAGGACCTCGCATCCTCGTGAATGTTATACTCCTTGTCTCTCCCTCTGTTCCCCTTCCTTTGTCTCCCCCGCCCCCCTGTCTCTGAGATTGTAAGCCCTAGGGCAGGGACCGTGTCTATTCAATTACTTTGTAAAGCATCAGGTACATTGCTGGCACTATATAAATGTTTGCTAATAATAAATAATAATAATATTGAATCTTCAGCTATTTCTTGTTGTTTACAAGTCAGCATTTCTACGTTTCTCCAAACAAGTAAAATAAAAAGCAGACACAGGGTTTGACACCCCCCTCCCCCCAAATACTCAGCGGGTTCATACTCTGCTCACTTGTAGGGATGAGATGAGAGCAAGTGTTCCCATTGCACAGGGAAATACCAACTGTATTTCTGACTTAATTTATTTATTAACAATTTCTATCCACCCATTCTGCTACAGGCAGCTCTCGGTGGCTGACAATAATAACAACAACAGTAACAATAAAACAACTTTAAAACAATCACCAGAGAGGAATTTAAAAAAAAGATCCCTCCTCTCACCACCCTAACCCATTCCCCCCACCCTCCCCATCCTCCCCATCGAAAGTCAGGTGGAACAGCCACATTTTACAGCTATGTCTAAATGAGGGGAGATCTGGGGCCAAACGGGCCTCCATCAGCATGGAGTTCTACAGCCGCGGAGTGGTCACCAAAAAGGCCCTCCTCATCGTGGCCCCCTGGCAGACTCAGGGGACCTCGAGCAGAGCACCACCCGATGACCACAGGGGCCAATCCAGGACCCGGGGGGTGAGCACTTGCAAGTGTTCATCAGGACTTCGTCAGTCTCCAGTGATTCTGTGCTTCTGCCATTGCCAATTTTGGCAGCTGTGATTTTCTAGCATTTTTTGGGGGTGTCAGTTTTCATCATTTTTTCACATTTCCATCATTTTCTGGTAAGTGGCAAGAAAATCTTGCCACTTACCAGAACTTGGGACTTTTGGGGACTTTATAGCAGTTTTACAGCACATTTGCAACACTTTAATGGCAATTTCCAGCACTTCCCTGGCACTTGTATGTCTCCATATCCCCCAAGGGTTCACGCAGGATGCACACAGGGCTTGGGATCAGTACCGTAGCAGCTCTGTTCAACTCGTGAAAAATAATGACAAATGATGAAAACAACAGAAAACCCAGTAAATTACCACATCATGTGAATGACGTGTCAGATAGAAACAGCATTTGCCATTTGTCATTTCAGACCTATATCACTTCAGTGGTGCTTGATTGAGCCTGCCTAAAACTTTGGGGATTCATTAAATAGGAAGGTCAAATAGTAAAAGAATCAAAGGTACCTACCTACCAACCCCCCACCTGTTCCCTAAATGTAAAGGAAAACACAAGTGTGTCAGAATAAAAAGTGGTGTAATTACTACTTGTTACCATAGCTGTATGTTTTCTGGGAGAAAAATCTAAGTTCTGAAAGCAGAGTAAAAGTTGTAAGTTTCAATGCAAATGAGTTTCCTAGCTTTTTAGTTCATAAATGTTTAATATTTTGTATCTTGGATCTCTTCCCTCTTCCTCATACACAAAATACCACAAAGACCTGTATGTGGGCATTGTGTCTGTGCCTGTGTTCACCAGTGTGGTTCTATGAGCTGTTACTCTTTATAACAGTTATGGAAGACCCTGAAATGGCAGCTGCTGGGCAGGCATACCATTGGATAGCTCACAATATTTTTTGTTCAGGTCTTTGATTCTACACTGCTGTAACTGATTTCTGTAATAATCTGTCCAAGTGCCAAATTCCATGAAATCTTCCACAATCACAATAGCACAAGAGTTCATGGAGTCCTGCTACCTACACTAAATACAACTGTGTCTGTATTGTTATGTAGTTATCTTGTCCCGTACCTTCATCCCTCTTTGTTTGCGGTATCCTTATATTTTTTCTCATCAGGTGCTAAGGATGCCAACACTTTGAGGGAAGAGCTGTCACGTGAACACTGTACCTAGTATAAGCCCCATCCCTAGCATTCCTACAGGACAAATCATAATAATTCTAAATGGGGTAATGGTCACTTGGCTGGGATCCTTTGGAGTTACGTACTCCCATTGATCCTATCTACACCAGCACTAGGAGTGTCTAGAAGGCATACCCTTCATTTTTATTTTAGTATTGGTTTTCATTTACAAAACCCCCTTCATTTACTTTTTTTTTTGTAAATGACACTACCATTTTGGGGTGTTTTTTTCCATTTTATGTTATTAATAATAAAAAAACAGTGCATATGCACAAAATGGCTGCTGGATCATTCTGCACATGTGTCTTTTCTCAAAATTGTCAGAAAGGGCTGTACATGAACAGAATGGTCCAGTGGCCATTTTATGAATTCACAGTGATTATTTATTTATTTATTTATTTATTTTAAGAAAGTAAACAACAACAACAAAGAAAACAGATTAAGACCCTTTTTAAATGGACCGCAGAGGCATTACAGTCTGTGGGGGATGGGTGGAGGCGGTGGTGGGTGTGTGGCACATGTGCAGCCTGGCACATGGACGCACACCTATCTTTACCGATCTCCATGCACGGAGGCACCTCTGTTTTCTCCAGTGTCTCTATGGGGGTGGGAGGGTATCGGTGGAGATGGGTGGAGCATGGGAGTGTGCACGTACCCCACCCGTGCTCACATGGACACCCCCTCTCCCCCATGCAGTTGCACATGTGGGCGAGGGGTGGGGGGCAACTGTGTAAAAAGGGCCTTAAGCAAATGTCAATAATTTGCTTATTTCTCTGTTTTCATAACAGTCATAAAAACAAGTGGGGATCCATTTGTTTTCATAAATAATTAAATACAAATTCCACAACCTTAGCTAGCACCTCAGACTGCTCCATTACCTCTTTTCTATGGTGTTCTCTCTCACCTAATCAAGAAAAAGGTGTGAGGCAGTTTTATTGAAATTAATAGCATTTCACATTTGTCTTCTCCTCTGTAAGATTTCCCATGCTCTGACCTCTGCATGTTAGAATGATATTTATTAATAGGTTTTCTGGATCTTAGGAAGTGCAGAAAAAAGATAAGACATGCTTTTGACAGCACAGTATAGAACATAGATGTAAAGATATTAAGAACACCATTTCAATGAATCCCAGTAGCTCTTTTTATGAAGGAAGCAATACATGGCTAAGAGCAGCAAAAAATAGAGGTTGTGCTGTTTCTGAGAAACATTTGTAAAAAATACATAAATAGATTAAAGACACAGGAAAGAACTTGGGTAAAGTCCCCATTGAATCTTATCATTGAATTTTGCATAATGCAAGTTTCATCTTAGGGTTGCCAAATCAAAATTTCAAAAATAAGGGACAGTACAGAGCTAAGGGATAATGAAATAAGAGACATTCATTATGTTCCATGCAGCTGTGGTGTTCAGAATAATTTTTTATTGAATTATTTATTGTGTGTATACTTTCCTTTTTTGTGGAATTTATTGGCTAATTGCTGAATAAATATACTACAGACTACAGAATAACAGACATCTGTTGTGCAAATAAAGTATTTATTTTGTGTTCTATAGAGCTGTAGGCAGGGAGACATTAAATGTTCACTGCATTTCCCCCATTGGCAGCAATGAAGAAAATGCAGTGAACACCCTTGCAGTTGTGCTCTGATAAGGGATACTCTTTCAAAATACCAGCATTTGGCAGCAAAGTTACAGAACAGCAACCAGCAACTAAAGTCATCGGGAAGAGAAGGCTTTCCTGTCTTGAGCATCTGAACAGAATAGAGGCATCTAGATTGGCATCTCAAACGTGGAAACTACGCAGGAAAAGAAAACCAGGACACCCACATCTTAGATAGCTTAACAGTGGGCAAAGACCTCACCCAACTGAGCACTACATGGAGTGAAACCCAGGCAATGTCCTTAAATTTTGAAAAATGGAAGAATCTGATTGCCGCCTCATGTTCCACATGGATCAAGGGAAATGACTCATGGACTCAAAGAGATTTCTGGCAACCTTTCTTCATATTAAACAAGTCACCTTCTCACCAAGCCTTGGATTACTCTGCAACAGCAAATTAACACTGAGTCTTTACCCACAAAATGGCTGAAGGACATATGAGAGCTAATCAGGTTCTTGTTGAAACAGATGCAAATTGAGTCATTGAATTTAATGGGAGGAGGATTGTGCACTGAGTATTATCCCTATGGAAAAGGCTAATTACGTCAGCAAAGGGTGGCGTGAAGGGGGATGGCTGACTTTGAATTGCTTGGAATTTTTCTTTGCATCTCAAGAAACTCTATCAAACACTGGTTCCTAAATGTTAATTTTTGGCATTCAATTAAGGGATGTTTTAGATACTGTGGTACACACATTTCAATGGCTTAAGCTGCTGTCATTGTCATTTAGGAGCAGCAGCAGCCAGTTCTTATTTAAGGTCAGCACACAGTATCCAATATAAAGCATGGACATTCTATGCTTATAACATTGGCACCATTTATCCTATTTGTCTGAAATTTGGCAGGGAGGGTCGCTTGGGTGTGGGGTACAGACATTCCAATTTTAATGCAATTCAGATTTGAAAAAAGGTTATAGCAGTTGAAATGTTGGGGAAATAAATGCTTTTACTTCCAGTTTCGGACACTTTTTTTTTTTTTTTGCATCAGTACTTAATGTTGAAAGATTGCATTGGTGTTTCCTTGGGGGTTCTGTTTTTGAATGTTTAAAATCCATCCCTCGGTTTTAATATTAGGAAAACCATCAAAGTCAATGTGAGTCTCCATAACATTGCACGTGCCCAGTGAAGGATAGGATGCTGCCATACTAAGTGAGGAATAATGTGAGAGGGACTTTAGAACACATCTGGTGGAATAGAGGCAGGGTGGGGTGGGATGGGAGTTCTTCACAGTTTTTTAGCTCTTGAAGTCTCTGGGAAAATTGATAAAGTTAGAGGCATGTGCAGAAGGGATCCACCAGAGAGCTGCATGTGCAGGAAGCAAAGGGATGGAGAGAGAAAAGACAGAAGATGGCTTCCAACCAGACTGGAAGAGTTTCTAAAAAGCAGCTTCAGGGTGTGGTGTGAGGGGATAGCCTCACTAGGGGTATTTTCAGACATTATGATCCCACACTCAACCACGGTGAATGCCCACATGGTGAGCAAGGGATCATAATGTCTGTTGGCCCGACAAGAGATTGCCGCCAGATGTTCACCCCCATGAATCATGGGTGGGAATCTCTTTGACCACGCAAATGGCAGTCCTGCCTGGACCATCACCATTTGCGTGGTCAAAGAGATTCCCACCCTTGATTCATGGGGGTGAACACCCAGCAGGAAGCTCACGTTTGGGCCAACAGACGTGCTGTTCCCACGCTCAACCACGGGGAATTCACCGTGGTTGAGCATGGGATCGTAACATCTGTCCCCTGACCATGGCCCGGATTCAGCAGCCATGCCCGCCGCTGATTCTGGGCCATGGTCAATGCCCCAGGGGTGGGGGTGGGCAGGCGGGTGCTGTGGCCGCATTGGCTGTGGCACCCGCTCGTCTCCCAGAGGGCAGCTGGCCTAGGGAGCATGGGGGGGTGGGGCTGTGTGGTCGCACGTTGAGCCACGCAGCCCCGCCCCCTCTCCCAATTCCCCGCCGGGATCAGCTGGCACATCTGTTGGCCGTGCCATTTTGATCCCGGTGGGGGATCAATAGGTGATTCCGTGACAGGGCCAATACTGACCCCGTCATGTCTGAAAATACCTTAGGATTATAGCAGATTAGGAACTAAATGTTTGGTTGGGGAGTTTTAGAAAGAGATGGAGATAAATTCACTCTGTTTGAAAAGTCCCCTTCGCTGCCAAAATGGCGGCGATGGGCATTTGTTGCAGCCCTTCCCCTGGGAAGACGCAGAGGGAGGGTCACATCAGGGAAGCTTGTTAGAAAGCCTCCCTGTGGGAGAAATTGGCTGCTGTGAAGTGTTCCTGTAGGCAGCGACAAAGAGCGCTGTGAGGGACAGGGAACCACGCCCCTTGTAGGAGGGGCGGACTACCGGGTGTTGGGGGAAAAGTGCACCATTGCAAGGGAGGAGGACAAAGAGTCAGCAGCAAGAAAACTTGCTGCTGAACTCCAGGAATCTCCCCTTGCAAATCAGTGGCGGCATGGGGTGCAAAAAGAAGACGCTGCCACAGGGAAGAAGATGGGACCAATGGAAGAGAGGGAGGCCTGAGCCTCAGGACAGGGCGGTGTGGCAGAGTGGGAACCCGAGGGGGTGGGCCTTCCCCCTTGAGCCAAGATGCTGGTGCAGCTGGTGGAATGCAAGACCCTGCTATGGATCACAACCTTCCAATGGATTTGGGGGGGGGCGAGCCAGGCACCCAGGTGATTGTACCCGAGCTGGGGAGGCACGCAGGATGGGGAAACTGGATATGGTCCTGGTCCCAAAGAATGAAGGGGCGGGTGGAGACACTCCCCCCACAGGAGACCTAAGGAACCCGGCGGGGGGGGGTCAACCTGCCTGTGCAGTATTGAGAGGATATCGGGGGGAGGCTCCCTGCTGCCCCCCCAGGCCACAAGGGGGTAATCGGAGGAACTCCATGGAATGGGGGGGCCCAGCCCAGGGCAAAGGAATCCCCGCAGGGACCAAGGGGAGGTGGGTGCTCCCACAAGGGAAGAAAGGGGGCCTATAGCACATGAGGCAGTAGTAATGGGCCCACTTATGCAGGCTTTGTACTCCAGAGGGCAGGACTTTGACCTGACAACCAGGGGGAAGGCATGGCTGACCCATACAGGATCCCCGGCCTGGTTCAGTACCAGCAGATGGGGGTGGGAGGCCTCCTAGCCTTCCCGCAGATGGGCCGGCCTGTCCCGGTAGGGCCTGTCCCAGTGGGGCAGGGTAATGGGCTTGAGGGCCTGGGAACACATGTATTGACACAGGGTGGGGGGGCCCCAGCGGCCAGGTGGCGAAGGATTGAGGATGAAGAACGTATGGATGGACCCACGGAGCAGGAGATGTGGGAGAGGATTCTGGCCTTGGAATGTGAGCTACATCAGGATGGCTGGGGGCGGGTGGCGAGTGTGGCTATACTGACAGCAGCAGGGACTGGAATTCACCCACAAAGGGGGCTGGGTGAGTTGAAGGCACAAACGTACCGGGAGGGAGCAGGGACTCTTGTGATGGGGCCAATGGGGAACCCACCAAATGCAGGTGTTATGGCTTCCCTCACAGTAGTGGCACAGACAAGTGCACCACAGTTGTTGAACTGGGATGGTGCATGGGTTTGGGTCACTCCGAAGGCAGCACCGAACCCCGCCTTGGGGATACAGGGAGACGGCAGGGGGAAGGAAGGGCTCAACCCGGCCCCTACAAGGTCTGCACCAGGTGAAACGGGGTGACAAACAGCCACTAGGGATGACAGGGTCACTGGGAATAGGGAACTGAGTCGCCCACCACCACCCCCGGGGGGAGCCATGCCAAGTGTGGTGGCACCATTTGGAGCACATTTGCACTCAACCACAAAAGAAAAGGGAGAAAGAATACGTGGACCTTTACGCCCTCCTTTTTAGTGATCCAATTGTGGATTATTCAGAGTATATATGGGTGTTATTTTGCAGGTGGACCCCAGTCCGGGCCTGGAGCTACAGAAGTATGCCAACATAGTCAGAAGGGCTTATGGGACAGGACCGGCGGGCGCATGGCTAAGATATGAAGAAGCCTTTCGTCATATGGGCGGCTACCATGCCAGGGCTCAGATGGGATGTCCACGGCCTCAACCTGTGGCTGAAGTGTATGGTGGATGTGACCAGGGCCCCCAGAGCAAGTAGTGGGCACCACCACGTGCGGGGAGGTGTGGCCCCTGCAAACAAGCCATTTCAGAGCAAAAGCCGAAGGACAGGCCAGGGAAACAGCTCATGCTGGGAGTACAACAAGGCGGGGTGGTGCAACAGGGCGGCATGCTGATTTTGCCATGTATGCTCCAATTGCAGGGGGCGGGCACCTGGCAATTAACTGTTATCGGCCCCGACAGAGGGGAGGAAAGGGGGGATTTGATCAGGAAGGAGGAATAGGAAAAGGAGGACAGAGTCCCTCCCCTGGTCCTTGCTCTTCAAAGGGGGCCGACACCGGTCAAAATTGACCAATTGGAATGGGTACTCAGGGGCACCCAGACAGGCAGGAGGTGAACTATGTTGTATAGGGATTTAGGCATGGTTTCATCATACCAACTGGACCAGTGCACCAACGGGGGGTGATAAAAAATTTGAAATCCACAAAAGGAATGGAGTCAGTAGTGTGGCAAAAAATAGAGAAGGAAGTGGCGGTAGGCAGGGTCATGGGCCCATTCAGGCGACCCACCAATGGGGAACATGGTGGTGTCTCCTTTGGGGATCATCCCAAAGAAGGCAAAAGGGGAATTCCAGATGATCCATCACCTATCTTATCCCGACGGTGGCTCCGTGAATGATGCCATCCCAAGGGAGTTATCCACCATCAAGTACGCCTCATTTGATGAAGCAGCTGAAAAGGTAAAGTGGAATGGAAAATGGGCAATGCTAGTGAAATGTGACGTGAAGTCCGCATTCCGTTTGCTACCTGTGCACCCCAACAGTTTCCATCTACTGGGATTTCAATTCGACAGATAGTACTACTTCAACCGAACCATGCCAATGGGTTGCCCCATATCCTGTTCTGCTTTTGAACGGTTTAGTACTATGATAGAGTGGGTCTTTAAGCAGAGGTTGGGGGCGGGGGCAGTTACAAAATATTTAGATGATTTTTTGATAATCGGTTGTCCCGGGAGCCGTGAGTCTGCAACCACCTTATGACTATTCCAGGAAGTAGCTGGGGAATTGGGGGTTCCCCTGGCCTCAGAAAAGACAGAGGGGCCTGCTTCAAGACTCACCTATCTGGGAATAGAGCTCAAAATGGAGAGGATGGTATCAAGACTCCCTGAAGAAAAACTGGCAATTTCCAGGGACAAGATTAGGGAGTGCATGGTAGCTCAGAAGATTACTGTCCGCGCATTGAAATCACTTGTGGGGAGTCTCAATTTCACCTGCCGAGTGGTGGCTCTGGGGAGACCATTCCTGGCCTTCTTATATGGAAAGTTGAAGGGAAATATGGCCCCCCATTTCTAGATAAGGGTCACCGGTGAAATGAGGCAGGACTTAAGGGTATGGTTGGCTTTCTTGGAGGACTTCAATGGGGTTAGTTTTTGGAGGGAGTGGTGTCTGCTTTGTGCAGACTTACAGCTCCAGTCCGATGCTGCAGGGGGAACTGGCTTTGGGTTATATTTCTGAACGTGATGGTGCGCCGCACCATGGCCAGAAGAGTGACATGCTGCGGGGGTGACCAGGGACCTCACCTTCCTTGAGTTATTCCCTATTGTGGTGGCAGTACTAGTGTGGGCTAGGCAAATTGCAGACCGCACCATTCTATTCTGGTGCGACAATATGGTGGTGATACACATCGTAGAGTAATAAAAGTTATTGTTAGCCAATAGGCTATAACAATGTTAGACAACATAAACAAGATAAGTAAAAAACAAAATAATATAAAACAAGCACAAGCATATATTGTTAGATTACAGTCTATAAAATGCCTCTGGATTCTCAGAAGCCAAATATTAAGTAATTGCAAAGGTATGCCAATGTCAACATCCTAAGACAGGTTAACACAAAACAAACTTTAAATAAAGATTTCATATCTACATTTAAACAAAATTGCACAAGTGCCAGAGCGGCAACAGGTCTTGAAATTAATAAGTCTCTGCCATCAAGGATTCAGGTCAGTTCTCTTTCAATTTGTTATTTTGGTCATTGGCCATAACAAATAAAAAATAATACGAAAAGTTGAAAAATAAACAACAGTATCATAATCTCATAATTTAAAATGTGCTATGAATATAAGTAACAAGGAAAACAAACATTGACTTTGGGCAGGAAGAGTGGGATATAAGTTTGAATAAATAAATAAATAAAATAAATAAATAAAAATACGGGAGAGCATTAGGAACTAGCCTTGACCTTCCTGGGGCTTAAAATGACAGCTCTTAGCCTCTGCGATTTAATAAAGTAAATTAACAGATGATTAATAAAAAGTAAACAAATTTCCGAGGACCCACGCCATGCATCATTAGGGTAAAAAAAAAAGAAAAAAAAAGCAGGCTGGTAATAACTGTGGGTTCCCAATGTGCTTTGGTCGTACCCATTATAAATGTCAATGCAGAAAACAAGAAACGAGCAAAAAGTTTACAAATGTATGTGATACTTACATAAATGCCAAAGAACAAGTAGCCCAAAAGAGCTCAGTTCGGACAGAAGGCTTATGAGGCTCAGAGGTGATAATGTAAATATTTGCGCGACAAACAAAACAAAAACAGCTGGGTTAACACCAAAATAAGGCAACATTCTGGCTATAATGAAGCAACTGTAGTTCCTCCAAGCCATAGGCAAAATGACATTAATGGTGCTTATCAATATAAAGACAAAACTATACAGGCTCCGAAGTTGGCAACCACCCTATATCTGGGTAAATTACAGCCCCCTAGTAATAGGTGAACCCGGACATTCTCAGGCAAACCAGCAGGCATAAAATGGATGAAAGAGCCAAGATATTTATCCCTCAAAAGATTATACTTGGGACAATATAATAATATATGCTCATTAGTCTCAAGGGCTGCCATATCACAATGTGGACAAAGTCTTTCTGACCTCAGAATTTTCTTATATCTGCCTTGAAGAATAGCTGAGGGAAAGACAGGTACATGTCGTAAATACACTTCCTCACAATCACCGAGGGTAATGGCATTAGTTAGGACCTTGGTGCTGACGTGTTTGAGGCACAAAATCTTGTTTATGGCCTGGCATGTCCCTGGAATTGACAATGGCATAGCTGATGCCCTTTCTCGGTTCCAGATGGATCGTTTCCGAGAGCTAGCACCGCAGGCACATACAAAACTGGACCCTCTGCCTTCTGGAAACTGGAGCCTTGGGAATTAGAGTTGCAGACCATCATGCAAGACTCTCTGGCTCCTAGAACCCAGGCAGTGTATGGTAGGGCCTTTCAGGACTTCCAATCCTACCACATAGAAATGGGTTGAAGCACGGGATTTCCAATAGGGGAAGCAGAAGTAATTCAGTTTGCAATTAATTTGTGAAGGAGGGGCCTGGCAGTTGACCCCACTGAAGGGAAGATAGCAGCCCAGCAAGCTCAAGTGTTACCCATCTCCAGACAGAGGGTTTTACTTAAAACAAATGATGGAGGCTTGGGCCCACCCCACCCCGTGCCCACCCCACCCCCACACATACCTGAGCACCAATAACGACACCAATATTAATCCAATTAGTGGGGACGCTGAAGGAGTTATGTTATAATGGGTACAAAGTTCAATTGTTCACCACTCTGTATGTAACAACATATTTTGGAGGATTCAGGATCAGTGAGGTTTTGAGTGGAGCTAGAAAGAACGGCAGTGATCACGCATTGGGGATAGAGGACATGGAAATCACGGATGATAGAGTGCAGATATGGCTACGACATTCAAAGACTGATCAAAGGACTAGGGGACAAACTATTAAGCTGTTTAGGGCAGGCCCAGACACCATATGCCCAGTCGAGCAGATAGGTTGCTATTTGCACATCCGACCTAAGGTTCAGGGGCCGTTACATAAGAACAGGGTGCCAGTAACTAACTTTCAGTTTACAACAGTAATGCAAGCTGCTTTAAAGAAATTGGGGCTGCTCTCAAATGAATTTGTGTCACATTAATTTAGGATAGGAGCAGCCACAATGGTGGCAGTGGTAGGACTGTCGCCTGTGGCAATTAAAGCAGTAGGCAGGGGTTCTGAGCATGCATGGGACGTGAAAGCTGTTGGAGACCTGAGCTCCATCCCCGACACCTGACAAAAGCCGCAACAACAAATATAAATGAGGTGCATCAGGCACAACACCTTTACTAAATGTCAGAAGGGGCAAAAAGAAAAATACATAAATCAAAGCAGAACGCTTTAGAGCACTATTATCAGCCCAGGACAAGAGTGGGCATGTGAATGGAGCCGGTGAGAGAAGCACCTAAATTGGCAGATGCAGGTAGTCAGACGGAGCCAGATGAGGCGTAGAGCACAGGGAGTGAAATTGTGGGTCTGATGGCAGCGCTCAGGAGGGACTTCGCAGCGGCAGCCCAAGCGAGGGAAAAGCTAGTATATGAAGTCAATAAACTTCAAAAGGTAACTGAACTGAATAACAAAAAAGCAGAGGGATTAGAAAAAAGAATGGATACAGCGGAGACTAGATCATGAGTATGGAGGATCACTCATTAGAAAATGAGGATCAGATAAAAACTATGAAGGAGACCATTGACTTCCTGCTAGAAAAAACGAAGGACTTGGAGAACAGATCCAGGAGATCTAATTTAAGATTCTCTGGACTAAGGGAAGGCTTGGAGACCAAGGGACTGAACTTATTGGGGAGGTCCTAAAACCCCTTTTTCCAGAAGCGCTAGATCTCCATGCTGTAAAAATAGAGAGGGCACATAGAACAGTGAGACTGAGACCTAAAGAGGGAGAAAATCCCCGGACCATTACTGTCAAATTTCTAGATTACCAAGATAAGGGAAAAAAATTAAGGCTGGCCAGGTCCAAACAAAAGCTGGAATTTCAGCAGAACATAGTGCGAATTTTCCCGGATTACTCAGCAGCCATGGTTGTCAAAAGAAGAAGGTTGGGGAAATTCTTTGCCGTTGTCTTGAAGAGGAGGCTGCAGTCACAATTATTATTCCCAGCCAGAATATTCATTCTACAGAGGGGAAAGGGAATGTTTTTCAACGAGCCTGCAGACCTGGAAATCTTAATTAAAAGAAACAGCCCCAACAAGACAGGAGGACATATGAATAGGGCCAGAAATCTCTGATAATTAATGGAAGACAAGCTCAGAATGAGGCTCTTGTACTGAAGAATGTTAAAGTTGGATATGCCACAATAATAATAGTTCCAAGAGCGGCATTTAAGTTGGCGCTGGTGCCTGATAGGGACACTGGTGAAGAGTATTACTTTAAAAAGGGTGGGGGGAAGGGTCTTGGAAACCCCCACAGTTCAGAACCGGCTTAAAAATAGGTGGATGGGGGAGGGTGTTGAAAGTTTCAATGTTGTATTGGGTTTGCTATATGTTGTATTGGAACTGTGGTTATTGTAACTCCAAAACCAGTATGAGACATAGAATTGGTACAAGAAGTAAGGTATTTTTATTGGTTAAATTACAATTAGGTAATAACAGGCAAGAATGGGGCTTAAAAGCGATGATTTTTCAATTGCAGCTTATAATGAATAATGATAGTGAAGAGGGATTTCTTTGATGTGTAATCATCCACACTACAGGTGAAAAATTCCCCAAAAAGAAAAAAATGACAGATAAAATTAAAACAATCACTTTAAATGTGAAAGGTCTGAACTCACCAGTGAAGCATAAGAGAGTAAAAGAGCTACTTTGGGAGACAAAATGTGATAAATTTTTTCTGCAAGAGACACACCTTGTAGAGAATGATTTGTTTCACTTCAAAAATAAGCGAATGGGGGAAGTGATTGCTTACTGTGCAACATCAAAAAAGGTGGGGGTGCTGATAGGTATAATGGCAACAACTAGCTTTGTTACTCAGCAGATACTAAGAGATAGAGAAGGTAGATTTTTAATGATGAATGTCTCCCTGAATGGAGCAGAGATATCTCTAGTTAACATGTATGCGCCCAATGAGGGGACCCTGCAATTTTTACAAAAATACATCACAAAAATTATGACCCATGCAAAAGACAGACTTTTAATTCAAGGGGACCTGAATACTCCACTCTCATGTAGGGACCACTCAAACTTGAAACCTTTGAGAAAATGGCAAGAGAAAGTGGTAGAGCTAATATCTAAACAAGGGTGAATTGATGTGTGGAGGCACTTAAACCCACAGCGTAGGGAGTACACATTTTATTCCAATCGTCATAAATTATTTTCTAGTATTGATCATATATTAACCCACCAGGGAGAGGTGAGATACTGCGAGAAGGCCTATATAATGCCTCTAACACTTTCCGACCATCACAGTGTGATTGCAGAGTTCAGCTGGGGGGGAAAGGTGTCTAGTCGCAGTAATTGTCCATGACAAATGGATAGATCTTTGTGCAGAAATACATTTTTTCAGAAACAAATGGCAAAAAATATTCAAGACTATTTTGAACTAAACACTGGTTTGGTTGGCTCCCCTATCCTGCTATGGGAAGTGGCCAAGGGGAAACATAATAGCATTAAAGGCCGTTATGCAAAAAAAAAGTAGGGAAACTCTGAAGGGTTTATATGATCAGCTCCGAGTAGCAGAGGCTAGAGTAAAACAAAACCCATCCAAATTAAGTCACAAAGAGTTGCTGAAGTTGAGATAACTTATTAATACTGAGGAAATAAATAAGAGCACAAAGAAGCTCCAAATGATCAGGTGTAAATATTTTGAACAGAACAATAAATCGGGCAGGGCCCTGGCCAGATTAACAAAAATAGTAACCCAGAAACATCGTATTACAGAACTCAATGGGGCTGATGGTTTAAGAACTGGAGATCCAAATAAAATTCAGGATGAATTTTATAAATATTATACGCAGTTGTACACCACCGCTAAGCCTAAGGCCAGTGACGTAGACAATTTCCTTCGTCGATATAAACTACATAAGCATAATGTAGATCAAAACAACTTTCTCAATACTCTGATAAACCTGGAAGAAGTGTTGGGAGTAATAAAAGCCATGGCAAAGAACAAGACATGGGGGGCCTGATGGTCTTCCCATGGAATTTTACCAGCGCTTCGCAGGCAGGATAGGCTCGTCTTTAGTTGAAGTGTTTAACCAAATTCTGAGGGAGGGGCGATTGCCACCATCATTTTATGAGGCAAAAATAATTGTTATACCTAAGCAAGGATGCCCCCCTGACATGTGTAAAAACTTCAGACCAATTTCACTATTAAACAGCGATTATAAGATCTTTGCGAAATGTCTGGCTAACCGTCTGGCAGCAGTGGTTGGCGAATTAGTGCATTTAGACCAAGTGGATTTTATACCAGGGTGCCTAGGCACAGACAACATTTGCAGGGTTGTAAATGAAACGCACCATCTCAGTACTTCAGGGCTTCCAGCAGTAGTGCTTTCTGCTGACATGGAGAAGGCCTTTGACATGATTGAACCAACATGCTTAATGTGTGCAATGTCAGAAATGGGGTTTGGGGGAAATTTTCTACAGTGAATTAAAGCAATATACAAGGCACCGCAGTCGCAGGTGCATTTTAATGACACTGTGTCAGATCTAATAACTTTGACAAGAGGTACCAGACAAGGCTGTCCCTTGTCCCCATTGTTGTTTGATCTGGTCCTTGAAGTTTTGGCATGCGCAATCAGGCAGGAAGAGGGAATAAAGGGGATAGTGATGGGTAATGAGCAACACAAATTAGCCCTATTTTCCAATGACATGTTAGTTTTTGTATCGGGTCCCTTGGAATCAGTGCCAACCTTAATTAATCTGATTGATGAGTTCAGCTGAATAGCAGGCTATAAAATTAATTATGAAAAATTGCATGCCCTGATATATGGTACATCCAATTCAGTGAGACCAGCTATTGGGGCCAGGGTTCCATTCCTTGAAAAAAAAGTCAAAATTAAATACTTGGGGGTTTCCTTGACCAAAAATCTCAAGGAGCTTTATAAAGAAAACTTCCCTGCCCTGATACAAAAAATCAGGGAGGAAGTGGAGCAGTGGAAGGATCTGACTTGCAGTTGGTTAGCGAAAATCAACTTATTCAAGATGATTGCCCTTCCAAAGTTGCTGTACCCAATGATGGCCCTTCCAGTATATATGCCGGAGACATTTTTCACCCAGATGGAAAAGCTGTTCTCCGAGGCAATATGGAACCATAAAAAGCCTAGAATTAAAATATATATTTTAATGAAGGCTAAGGAGAAAGGGGAGTGAATCTTCCAGATATCAGACTATACCACAAAGCAGCGGTGCTTAGCGCTTTAAATCATTGGTATCATAATTCCAAGCACCATAATTGAGTGCAGCAGGAAGTGGTCATCTTGAAGGTGGATCATTTTAAAAATTGCTTAGTAGATTCAGGTCAGATAGAGGGCCCTCTTTGGAAGGCCCATCCTTTTGCTTGGGAAACCTGGCACATCTGGAAAACAATCATTAAAAAGATTAAAGGGATAATGGCAGCTTCCCCTTATTCGCCAGTTGACTTAAAAATATTGAGAGAGCATGATACGGTGAGGGGTCTCAGGGGGCAACTTCAGGAGAAACAGATTTACAGATCAGAGCAGCTGTTCATGGAGGGGACTTTTGTTCAACAAGAGGCTTTGGAAATACAAATACAGAGCAAAATTGACCCATTTCAGTTTCTGCAGGTGAGGAGTGCCTTCACGACTCCAGGAAAATCAAGGAATATAATAGAAGTCTACATAGGGTGGAAAATACCCTGTTTGAATTAGCTGCCAATAGAGGCAGGTTGGGGAGAATTTATAAAGTATTGCAGACTCTTTGGTACCTGTTAGGATTAGAGGCAAGGGGAGGGCTCGTACCCCACGCAGCCGCCTGTTGGCGGATCACAGCGCCGGCTCTGCGGAGGCACAGCAAGCCCCGCCATCATCTAACACGGCACAGGAGGAGGCAGCCCCCAGGGGAGACCCTGGCACGTCAGCAGGGAGTTCCCTGTTGTCCCGCCCAGCCACAACATCGGAACAACTTCCGCCGGCCCTGCAACGCTCTGGGGCGGGGCTTGCACCGCTGAGATGTTCGCAGCATCTCCAGGCATGCAAGCAGGGTGTGGCCTGCAGCATAAATGCTGGCGCCATGGGATAAGCGGCGCCAGTGATCTGAAACTGGCCCCTGGAGTGGAAGAAGTGTTAAGACTTGATTCCGCTTGATTCTTGATTTCCCTTCCTTCCTGGATTCCCTCCCCCCCCGTCTGTTTTTGGAGCAAGTGGATTGTGTGAAACTGGTGAGTGTACCTTGGTGTTCCTGTAAGAGTGATTGTGTGAGCGGGTGTGAGAACGAGTGGAGCGAGAGTGTATCCCCTTCGCTTCCCCCTCCGGTTCCTACCCCCCTCGTGAGTGTACTAGAGTTGTTGCCTTCCCCTTCTCCCTGGACCCCTCAAGTTCTGTCCTCACAAGAGTCCTTGCACAACCCTCTCCCCCTCCTGGGTGAGTCTGTGGGCAAGAGTGGTTGAACGGTGGGCAGGGTGCCCCAGTACCTGTTCCTCGGTGCCCTATGATGATAGGGGCCTGATCCTTGTGTAGGATCATAATGCCCACTTACTATCCTGACGGGTATCCTTTCACGCTTACCCCATGCTGAGCATTTTGGGTCCAGGCAGCCCGTGCTTCACAACACCCACTGTGTGTCTCCCTACCTCCCTGCCTTCCTGTTACCAGGGGGCTCCCCATCCCCTCCCCCCACTGACAGTACCAAAAACCCCTGAGTTATATAAACAGATGGGAGAGAGACCTTGACAAAGTTTTGGACAAAATCTAGGTAGAAAAAATTATAAACCATTTTAACATGTGTGCCTCTTCGTTAGAGGCCAGAGAACCCCAGGTTAAATTTACAGGCCCTACTGAAGGGGAATGGTTAAACCGTTTATGGTTTATATTCTCCATGGAGAGACTACTAGACAAGCTGCAAGAGGACAGCACTATAATGCAGGTGCGCTGGTTGCCATGTCTGCAAGTAATGCAGGGCAAGCCTTTGACGCCTGATGAAAGAGCATTTATGTTTGACTTTTATATTTGAAGCAATGCCTACACCTTACTGCACCTACATACCAGAAACATTGTAAAGAGTTTCTGTTTGGCCCCGGCAGGTATTGCAATGGAAGTGTACCATTGGTGAACGTTAAACTGGGTTTGGTTTATGATGTTTGATATGTTTTTATGTCACTTTGATAAAAATAAAAGGTTTATTAAAAAAAAAAAAGCAGTAGGCAGATGGAGATCAGGGGCATACAAGACGTACATTAGGCCCTATCGCTACTAAAAGGAATTTTTTGGTTTTCGTCAGGAGGCAGAGGTGTCGGGGCCACATGAAGAAATGTGTGGATCATGGGGCACAGCCTCGTGCGATGGGCAAGCACAGCTGCCCGAAGGACCTCCGAGGGATTGCAATTGGGCCTTCCTGAATTGGCTTTCATAAAATGGATGGGTAGGAGCGGGATGAGGTGGAGTCAGTTGCTCCCAGTACTTGGGTGAATGGGTGGAACCCCTAAGGCACAAATATTATTCATCCATTTGGGGGGAAATGACCTGCCGGCCCGCAAAAGGGTTAACCTCATAATACAACCTGGTAGGGGGATATAATTACTGTTACGCGTTGGTTTTGAGGGGTTCACATAGTATGGACGAATTGGTTGCCAAGGATTAACTGGGATAAGGCTGACAAACCAGGGAGAGTGGACAAAACCAGGAGAAATGTTAATAGGGAGGTGGTTAGGTTTGTGAATAGTTTAGGAGTGACCAATATTAAGCATGTGGGAATTGTGCATACAAGACCAGAACTGTATCGGATGGACGGCGTTCACCTGTCCAAAATGGGGAATGAGATTTAACTTGCAGCGTTGGCAGGACATTTGGAATGGTTATTGGTTGGCTAGGCAGTGGGTGTCGGGGGCGGTTTGGGACCCAACACCCCCCCTTTGTGGCAGGAGTCCAGTATGCTAAGGTAGGTTAAAAAGGAAGGAAATAGTAGAAGAAGAGTCATCTCCTTAAGAGATGAGGAGGTGAGACCCGGTGTAATGCAGGGCGCAGCATGCACTGGAATCATGCTCCCTGGGAGGGGTGTACTTGCAGGGTTAGTAGGGACATGTGCTGTCTTCATATCCTGCAGGAACTTACTCCTTACTCAAGCCCACAGTTGGGCCTGCACCCTTTCGGCCATTGCCTTGGTGCTGTCGAAAGAGGGGGCGTTTGATGTTGAGGTACTGTCACTGGAAGGCACATCCAAGACAGTGCTGGAGTTAATAAGCTATATATATTAGTAGTTAGCATACTGGACCCAGAATTGCTTGCTGCAATCACCCACCGTCCTAGAAGGTTGATTATTGAATTAAAGAGTGTGGCCTGTTTACAACCCAATCAAGGTCTCTGTGTCTTATTTCAAGGTGCGCCGACAACAGCAGCTATGTCTACAGGCACTCTGACAGGTTGAAATTCAGAACCAAATTGTGGCAAAAAGAAAGCAGATCAGGAAGATCTGAAATAAAGTTTACAGTAGCACACACGGGGCTCCCCAAAAATCCAAGGTTTTATTTTTTTCTGACCACCGCCCCCCCAGGATGCCAGAAAACACTAAAAAATAACCAGGAAGTGATGTGGTAGCCATTTTTAAAATTGGGGTGGGGGAGTTGGGGAGAAACAAGATCAGCATATGATTAAGGAGAATCCCATCACATGCTGAAATTGGACCCCCCCCAAGCCAAGTTATGGGCCAACCCCCCCCCCAATTTTCCAGCACCCATAAAATAACCACCCACAGACAAACTAATGGTTGGGATAGGTAGCGGGGACTCCCCAGACATGGTTCCAGTAATGAGGGAGTCTTTAGCCATCCCCCCAGAAAAAGGTTATCAGCAATTAATGTTGATGGCATCATACGACTCTATATGTGAGACTTTACAATGCCTTTACAGTTTACATGGCACCGACATTAAGTCTGTTCTTTTCTTCTGAACCCATAGAAAAGCTGCCCCTTGACCCTCTCCTGTTTTCCAGCTTCAGTGATGCTGCCAACCTGGAAAGGGAAAAGGATTGGGACTAAGGCCATTTTTAGATGTGCGGGCAATCTAGTGGATTTAAAAATCTGCTTTTTGAAAATTCATGTCGGTGGCGTTTAGACGCACCAGAAATCACCCAGCCACCATTAGAACAGTCAAACTTTGATATTGTGATTTGACAAATCCAGATTTAAAAATAATGCGTGAACTGCTGTTCCAATGGTGGCCGGGCAACTTCCAGTGTGTCTAAATGCCATCTGCATGGGTTTTCTAAAAGTGGATTTTAAAATCCACTAGATTGCTCACATGTCTAAAAATGGCCTTAAAGAGCAAGGCTTAGACTGCTTTAAGACGTGTGTGCCCCGTTCGTGATGTGAAATCACACACAGTGTAAAAATTCCACGGGCGGGGTTTAGACATGATGTCACACGCATTATTGTCGCTCACGCATTCTTTTAGAGCCACGGACTAAACGAGGTACATACTATATGGCTATAAAAGAATGCATGAGCAGTAATAATGCACATGATGTCATATCTAAACCCTGCCTACGGAATTTTTACACCCCATGTGATTTCACAC
This sequence comes from Sphenodon punctatus, assembly GCA_003113815.1. Taxonomy (NCBI): domain Eukaryota; kingdom Metazoa; phylum Chordata; class Lepidosauria; order Sphenodontia; family Sphenodontidae; genus Sphenodon; species Sphenodon punctatus. Next base: position 339,970 of record QEPC01004011.1, read on the forward strand.
TGTGAGATGGGTGTACACATGTCTAAAAGTGGCCAACGTTTGGATTTATGGAGCTTAAATTGTAAGGGAGAACAATGTGTGATAGTATAAATCAACTTTGTTGCTTTCATGGCACACGAATTAAGGCTGTGGTCTTAACTTGAAATTGCTATGCTTTTTGAAGCAGGACTGAATTTGTGAGTGCCTTAACTACTTTCTTAAACTGAAGGTTTTTGGGGTATAGAATTTATTGCTATGCACAGAGATTCCATACTTTTGTACACTTACGTTGCATGACCCAATGCCTGCAGGGTTCTTTAATACTAATTTGCTGCTCCCTCTTCTATGCTGATATGATATGACTTCTCTTCTGTTTGAGCCTTCCCTTTTTTTTTTAACGCTTAAGGACATAAGAACACGAGAAGTGCCTTACTGGGCCAGACCAATGGTCCATCGAGCTCAGCACCTGTCTCCGACAGTGGCCAAATCAGTCTCTTGGAAGAAGTACCGAACAGGTCACAATGGGGTAACCCATTTCCTGTTGTTTACTCCCAGCTCCTGACAGTAAGAGGTTACATTTCCCCAAACCTACCTCTGCCTAATAACTGTTAATGTCACGGTACAGGGGGGGGAAGGGAGCAGGAAGGAAGGGAAAGGCACGTGAGAGATAGGATAACCACAAGGAACCCTCTCCCTGGAAAAGGGCGGCAGTCTCGTATGATCGGATCTCTCTGGGTTAGTAAACGGTCCCTCAGGTTGGTAGGTGGGCTTTCCCTCTTAGTTAGAAGGCAACCCGAATCATCATAGGGACTACGAGAGCAACCAATTGCCCCCAGAGGGAAGAAGGGAGGGAAAAACAGTAGACACAAGACCCACTCTCTCAGGGAAATACACGGGACCCTGGGCACCATGATTGTCAGTGAGGGAATAGGGGGAAAGGGAAAACAGGGCCAGGGGAGGGGACAAGGGAAAGGCGCAGGGGTAAGGACCAGGGGGAACAGGGGTGAGGGGTAGGAACAGACAACGTTACAAGGAAGGCTGATGGAGGATAACTTAGCTAGGATCCCAAGAGTAAGAAGGGGAAGGTGGGGCGGGGTTCAAGGGCGTACACCTACAAGCAATCTAGACAAGACAAAGCGCTCTCACAACCAAACACTCACCCACTCTGTCCTCACTTCGCACGACGGTCACACGGGGGGTGGGTACAAAGGGAGTTCAATCACGACCACAATCACTCTTCCAGGAGTCCACAGGCAACTTCAGATCTCCAGGCAAAACCAAGGGGCCAATCTCTCGGACACGATTACCGGCAGGGGCTTCAGGCCCTGCCGGCAACCTTTATAGGCCCCTGTGTGAGACCCAGCTGTGGCAGGCCGGGCGGGGTCCCCCGCCTGCCTTCAATCCCAGTGATTACCTCAGCACGCCCTGTGTAGGGGCGGGGCCTCCTCTAAGAACGTGGCGGTGCCCCGCCCCCCCGCAGCCAGCACGCTCAATCCATTGCTGGCCTAGGCACCCGCCCGCTTATTGCGGGCGCGCGCCGGCCCGCCCGCTTATTGTTCCGTGGGGGGGGGGGCGCCCTCTGACAGTTAATGGACCTCTTCAGAAACTGGTCCAATCCTGTTTTAAACCCAGCTATTCTACTGGCCTAAAAATACTTTCTTTTATTTGTTTTAAACCTGTTACTTTCTAGTTTAATTGAGTGTCCCCTAGTTTTATTACTATAAGAGTGGCTGAATAATCATTCCCTGTTTACTAGTTCCACATCACTCATGATTTTATAAACTTCTAGGAATGTGTGAACAGAATGGGGATCAGATGTTGGGTTCGTGGGTTCGGTCCCACCGAACATTTGGAAAGTTAAGCTGCAGCAGAGGTTTGGGGCAATCCAGGGGGGCTGGGGGGGCGTGGCAGGCCATTGGAGATGCAGCAGCAGAAGAAGCAGGAGCAGCAGCAGCAGCAGAGGCCGGGAGGGCTTGGGGCTCGGTTGGTGGCCTGGCACCCCTACTTGGCCGGGCATTTCAGGCTGCCAGGCATCGGTGGAGGAGCAGCAGACATTGGATTGCCCAGTAGCAGAACCCGTTGCAACAGCGGCAGCAGCAGACAGACAGATACCTTGATGAAAAGCAACTGCTCCACCAATTGGTCCACAGTCTCAGGTGGTGCAGTGAGCAAATGTTCCCCACCATAAAGAGCACCGGCTATCTGGAGACACTTGTTGGTGGGCAGGACAACAGACCCGTGGCCACTTTGGACAGGGTTGGCCACACGTCCCTCCGAGAGTTGTGTCACCACCATGTTCTGCCCCTCCCATCAGCACTGTCAGTGGTGCAACAGTCAGTTGAGGCCCAGAAGTATCAATGCACCATGGAGGAGCTGGGGTGGGGCCAGCTACCAAGTCCATCGGCAGCTGCAGGACATGGAGGGAAGCATGGCTTTCAACTGAAAGCCACATGCATGTTGGGGAAAATGATTGCGCTCGATGGGCAGCCCTTCTCAGTGGTCGGATACATAGGGTTTAGGCACCTGATTGGCTTCCTGGTCCTCCAGTTTAAGCTGCCCTTGCACACCACCCTGAGTCAGGGTGCCACCGATGTCTGGCAGCTGGCAATGCCCAGCCAAACAGGGGTGGCAGTGACTGAGTCCAGGCAGGACCTCTGCTGCTGCTCCGTCGATACCTGGCAGCCTGCAACGCCCAGCCGTGATGGTGACTAAAACTGGAGAACCCAGGATAGAGCGAGCAGAACTGGAGACCTGCCAGAGCACCACCCTGAGTCTTCAGGTGGTGCCAGCCCTGTACCGGACTTTAAAGGAGCGGGTGAGGAAGAAGCTGGCAGGGGCTGGTGGTGCCACTGTCCATTTCACCACTGACCTGTGGTTGAGTTGGAACATGCAGCATGCCTACCTGGCAGTGACAACACACTGATGGCAGGGCCCAGAGGCAGCATGTGGCAGTGGTCGGAGGGGTCCTGAAACAGGGTATAGGTGGGTCCTGCTTCAGGTGGGAGTCATGGACACCATGGCCCCCACACTTCTTGGAACATTGAGGCACCCCTGACTGCCATGGTGAGGGAGTGGATCATGCCAGGCGCACCCTGTGGTGATGCACAATGCGACCAACATATTGAGGGCAGTCCATGAGGGGGACTTCACCAGCATCCCTTCACCTGGTGGTCAGGGATGCTCTGGGCTTGGAGGAGAAGGGGATTGGGGCAGGCACCCTTAGCTCCCTGATTGAGTGGGGGAGGAAGCTGGCCGGTTTCTTTAACCGGTGCGTGATGGGCAGCGATCTCCTCCAGGTGAAGCATGCCGAGCAAGGCTCTCCAGTGCACCAGTTGTTGCAGGATGTGTACACCTGGTGGAATTTCTCCATGTTCCTGATGATCAAGCAGCTTCTCAAGGAGAAAGCTGCCTTGCATCAGGTTCAACTGTTTATGGACAGCGGGGCACCTTCAGGGTACTATGGGGTGGAATGGGAGATCCTGGCTCACAGTCTTTGTTCTGAGACTGTTCCTGGCATTGATGGAGACCATCAGCTTCTCTTCTGCCACCATCAGCCAGGTGACCCCTCTGGTGCAGAGTCTCCTCAGGAGGCTGGAGGAGATTCTCCAGGGGTGGGAATGTGGCCCTGAGGGCAAGAAGATGGAAGCTGAGGTGGTTGCCCTAGTGTGGTAGCTGAAGGCAGGGCTGAAGGTGCAGTTTGATGAGCTCCTGCAGCTCATCAAATATGTGTTGGCAGGCAACAATGCTGGACCCCAGCATCAAGGCCAGCATGGCACACCAGTCAGTGCTCTATGGCCACTGGAAGGGTGAGCTTTTGGAGAGTGTCTCTCAGGCAGAGAGTTCTCTGGAGAGTGTGCAGCAGCAGCAGCAGCAGGATGCCCCTGGGGATGTTAGGAGTGGGAGCAGCCACCCCTTTCAGCTGGCCAGGTCTGTCCCTGACACCAACCCTAGCAGTAGCAGCACCAGAAGCAGGCTGAGCAGCAGCAGCACCCCTATTTCTTCTGGATGCTGTGGATAGACAGGTCCCCCTGCCTGGAACGTAGGCCCCACAACCCTGACAGTGGGTCCTGGGGCTGGAGTAGCTGGCACCTAGGGATGTGCGAAAGTGGTTTGGAAGTTTGGAGTTTGGACAGAACATGAATAGTTCAGTCAACCAAAACAAACTTTCAAACCAAACTCGAATTCAATTGAACTGTTCGGTCAAAACCAAATCAGTTCAGAAGGCCAAAAACCTCAGTTTTGAATGTACAAACTCGGTTCGGAAGTTCGGAATTCGACCAGAACCCTGAGGGTGGGTACTGGGGCTAGAGTGGCTGACTGTTTCTTGATGTGGTGGAATGACGGCTCCCAGTGAGTGGAATGATGGCCCCAGAACCCTGATGGTGGGTCCTGGGACAGGAGTGGCAGTTTCTAGATGAAGTGGAATGACGGCTGCAGAACCCTGAGGGTGTGTCCTGGTGCTGGAGTGGTTGGAACCCCTGCTTGGCCAGACGTTGAAAGCTGGCTGGCATTGGTGGAGCAGTGGCAGAGGCCTGGCCATGACTTGAGTGGCTGGCACCCCTGCTTAGCTGGGCATTGCAGGCTGGCGGGCCTTGATGTGGGACACTTGTTGACAATGAAGTGAAACAACAGCCCTTCCTGCCTGGAACGTAGGCCCTAGAACCCTGACAGTGGGTCATGAGGCTGGAGTGGCTGGCACCTAGGGATGTGCGAACCTGGTTCGGAAGTTTGGAGTTCGGACCGAACTTGAATAGTTCGGTCTACAGAAATGAACTTTTGAACTGAAATCGAATTCAACCAAACTGTTTGGTCGAATCCAAATCAGTTCAGAAGGCCAAAACCCCCGGTTTTGAATGTACAAACTCGGTTCGGAATTTCGGAATTTGACCAAACTCAAATAGTTTGGTTGACCAAACCAAACTTTCGAACTGAACTCGATTTTTGAGCCAAACTGAACCGAACTGAATTTCCATACTCAGTTCTGTTCACACATCCCTACTGGCACCCCAGCTTGGATGGGTGTGGCTGGTATTGGTGGAGAAGTGGCAGAGGCCCGGCCAGGGCTCAGTGGCTGGCACTCTCACTCAGCTGGGAATTGCAGGCTTGGGTCGTACTCATCCAAACTCATGAAGCTGTACTGTAAAGTGGTCAAGTCTGGCCCAGTGGTGAATCTCATGTCCACCCAGCCCCTGCCCACCAGTGCATTCATCTGAGCAATGGCCATCTACAAGATTGAGGAGCAAATGGCTGACATGCAGTACCATCAGCAGAAGCAGACATTGGCTAACCAGGGCACATTAACTGTGGCTGGCACCCCTGCTCAGACAAGGGGTTGCATGCTGGCTGGCATTGGTGGAGCAATGGCAGAGGCCTGGCCAGGGCTCGGTGACTGGCACCCCTGCTTGGCCAGGCATTGCAGACTTGCATCCTACTCTCAGAATCTCAACAAACTATTTTGCCAATTGTTCAAGTCTTGCCCAGTGGGGAATCACATGCCCACCCAGTAGCAGACATTGGATTGCTGGGGCACAGTATCCATGGCACACCAGAGGCAGTAGAAGTGGACATTGGGTTGCCAGGGCACAGTACCCATGGCACAGACAGCAGAGGTGGCATTGGCAGCAGCAGCAGTCATTGGATTACCCTGGCACAGAACCCATGGCACAGACAGCAGAGGCGACATTGGCAGCAGCAGCGGACATTGGATTGCCTGGGCACAGAACCTGTTGCACAGACAGAAGAGGTGACATAGGAAGCAGCAATTAAGATTTGATTTCCTGGATACAGAACCTGTGGCACAGACAGCTGAGACAGTATTGGCAGCAGCAGTGGACATTGGATTAACTAGGCACAGAACCCGTGGCACAGACAGATGAGGCAGCATTGGCAGCAGCAGCAGACATTGGATTGCTGGGGCACAGTACCCATGGAACAGCAGAGGCAGCAGCAGCGGACATTGGGTTGCCGGAGCACAGAACGTGTGGCACAGACAGCAGAGGTGGTATTGGCAGCAGCAGTGGACATTGGATTGCCTGGGAACAGAACGTGTGGCACAGACAGAAGAGGTGGCATTGTCAGCAGCAACAGACATTGGATTGACCGGGCACAGAACCCATGGCACAGACATCAGAGGCGGCATTGGCAGCAGCAGACATTGTATTGCCCGGGCACAGAACCCGTGGCACAGACAGCAGAGGTGGCATTGACTGCAGCAGCTGACATTGTATTGCCCAGGCACAGAACCCATGGCACAGACAGCAGAGGCAGCATTGGTAGCAGCAGTGGATATTGGATTGCCCGGGCAAAGAACCCATGGCACAGACAGCAGAGGCAGCATTGGCAGTAGCAGCGGACATCGGATTGCTCGGGCACAGTATACATGGCACAGCAGAGGCAGCAGCAGCAGACATTGGATTGCCGGGGCACAGAACCCATGGCACAGACATCAGAGGCAGCATTGGCAGTAGCAACAGACATTGGATTGACCGGGCATAGAACCCGTGGCACAGACAGCAGAGGCGGCATTGGCGGAAGCAGCAGACATTGGATTGCTAGGACACAGTACCTGTGGCACAGCAGAGGCAGCAGCAGTGGACATAGGGTTTCCGGGGCACAGAATCCGTATGCACAGACAGCAGAGGCAGCATTGGCAGCAGCAGCAACAGCAGCAGACATTGGATTGCTGGGGCACAGTACCCGTGGCACAGCAGAGGCAGCAGCAGTGGACATAGGGTTTCTGGGGCGGTGCTGGGTCAGGTTGGAATGCTCCCCTTCCCCCCCAACTTATCTGTTGACCAGCTGTGAGGGGCGTGTCTAGAAGCGGCGACCAGGCCCTGCAACACGTTAAAAGTTCATCAGTCTCCGGCGACGGTGCTGCAGTGCTGGGTCGGGTTGGAACACTCCCCTTCCCCCCCAACTTACCTGTTGACCAGCTGTGAGGGGTATGTCTAGAAGCAGTGACCAGGACCTGCAACGTGTTACAAGTTCATCAGTCTCCGGCGGCAGGGCTGCGGTGCTGGGTCGGGTGGGAATGCTCCCCTTCCCCCCCAACTTACCTGTTGACCATCTGTGAGGGGCATGTCTAGAAGCGGTGACCAGGACCTGCAACGTGTTAAAAGTTCATCAGTCTCCAGCGGTGCCAGAAGCGTGTGCCGGGGCAGCGCGCCGAAGGGCTGCGTGCACAAGGGTGCGTCCTTTTGCGCTCCCTTCGGTGCGCCCAGGAGCAGGAGTCTGTCCCTTTGGCATTGATCCCTGGCGAGTGTGCCTACAGGTTTGGTGCGGTGTACAATGTCTACAAGCAAAAGACTCAGAGCTGAACCTTCAGTGGGCTCTCCCCCTCTCCCACCACAGAAGCTGATGAAACAGCGGCGGCTAGAGTCCTTCAGTCTTAAAGGGTCAAATGTTTTGGATGCAGCGGGTTGTGACTTTATTCCCCAGGACTGTGCATCAGGAGAGGATTCCACTCAAATAACTCTGTGTTCCTTGGGCAGGGAACTTGCCACCCCTTTTTGCCATCCTACTCCCCGTAGCGTCCAGGCAGGGTCTGTTCTCTCCCCCCAGCAGTTGGGGAGACCTCATACTCAGTGGGGTAGTGATTTTCTAACTGAATTCCTCACCACGCATGTTACAGTAACAGCAGAATCTGTATGGTTTATGTACAACCAGGTAAACTTGATACACGAGAAACTGGATCTTTTGCTCCCCTTGGGAGGGAACTTCGGAGTTATCGGGCTTTATTGAAGCCACCCTGGGAAGGAGGGGAAGCCTTGGGCCGCCACGCCAGGGTGTCGCTGATGAGACATAAGCCCTCCCACCAAGCACAAGAGGCCAATGAGCCCCCAGCGTTGGTATGCCCCCCTCAGTCCCCTCAAAGAGGGAAGGTTTCTGTTTTTTTCCCCCCATTATGTCCTGGCCAGCCTCCTATAGAACGGCCAGTTCCCTATAATCTGCTACCTTTAGATTTGATCTTTACAATTCTGCCACTGTATGGGAGGTGTCCACCGCTGTGGAATACTGTCCTGGATATGGCAGAACATCTCCGACTCTTGTTAAATTTTCTAACTTTTAGACACCTCCCAGTTACTAGATATGATATTATAGCAGTCGATCACTTATTGATGACTCGGGACAGGCAGGTAGTTAAGATCGCATTCAATTCTCAGGAGATTGTAGGGAAAAATTGGGCAACAAAAAGCTCACTTGAGGAGAGATCAGTTTTCCCCTCTAGGGTTTTTCAATCCAGTTTGGGTAATCTTGCTATGTTGGGAGGAGAGGATTTGCCCTCTGCCCCACAAGTCTTGGGCCCTTTTTGTCTTGAACCTGTGGATACATCGAAGTCACCCCATTGCACTCAGGGAGCTGACTCAAAATTTTCCATGAAAATCCTCTCTGAACGCCCCCTTGGGCAGGCTGTACAGGGGGCGGGAGCCCCTGTGGGGCTCCCAGTGTGGGGATGGATATGGAACCCGAGCTGGCTGACTTTGGTGTTTCCACCCAGCACCGGTCAGAGTGTGCCCCAAGCTTACAGAAACAAAAATTGCTGGGTGCTGTGTCCGGCTGAAGCCATTTAGATCCACCGGAGTCGGGCCTTTTTTCCCAGCTGGACAGGCTATGTGCTCAATTAAAGAAATTGAGGGCAGGTGTGTGGCCTAAAGGGGAGGGTGTGTGTAGAGACCTAAAGGTAAGGCAAGATGTAGGTGCTTCTTCCCCTGTTTCTACCCCTTTGCCCTCTGACAATCGGAGACAACTTCCCCATGAGAGGAGGCAGACCAAGGGGCAAATAAGAAACAAAAGTAGGAACTCTTTTGGTCAGGAGGAGCTTTCGCAGCCTGCTCAGGCTTTGTGCAACTGGATGGAGTCACCTATAAATAGGCGAGAGAGGTGTGGGGCTCTGCCTGGCGGGGAGAGAGTAAGCTCTGTGAGCTTGGAGGGGACAAGAGGTCATGCCCGTTTGGATTTTTCGGCTCCAATGTGTCAAAGTATGGTGGCCCTTAGGGCAGCACCCCAACTGCGAGTAAACTCTCTATGTCCCTATGATGATGTGGTTTTGAGTACTCAGGAGTGGGATGAAGCAGAGAGTTTGCCTGTAGGGCCTTCTAACTTGATAGCCCCCTCCTGACAACTACAGCATCCTGCCTTTAGGTTGGCTTCCTGGAACATCTCAGGTTGGAAGCCCCATCGGCAGGACTTAGAACTCTACCCCCTCCTAAGTTCCCAGGATGTTTGTCTTTTCCAAGAGACCTGGGCCCTGGAGTCTGGTAGGCTACTCAGTTATCTCAGTAAGGGCGGCCCCCTCTGTAGATGGTGGCAGACCAAGTGGTGGGTTGGCTTTAGTATTTTCTAACTCTTTTTAAATAGTTATAAAACAAATAAACTGTTACAAAGCCTACTTTGCCTTGTACCATTGTGTTTTTCCATCCTCCCTTGAGTTACTGATTGGTAATATCTATGTCCCTCCCAGGCAGTATGGCATGAGCAGAAGGCAGACTGAGGCTGGGTTTGATCTTGGCAACATGGACAGGTGGGCAGACAGGCAGCGTCACATGAGAGACATTAGGGAAGGCAGGCTGGGACCTTGTCAGGGCATTCAGATAGGCTGGTGAAGACAGTTCAGCGCATGAGAGAGAGAACCTGTTAGATAGGCGGGCTGAGATCATCTAGCCAGAGGCCAGCTGGCAGACTTACAGCTTCCCAATGCCACCTGGCATCATGAGGTCAGTCAGATAGGCTGGCTGAGGCCATCTAGTGATATATATATATATATATATATATATATATATATAGAGAGAGAGAGAGAGAGAGAGAGAGAGAGAGAGAGAGAAAGAGAGAGAGAGAGGCAGGACGTGCCGGGCATTGGGAGGGAGGGACAGCAGCTCAGTACAGCAGCAGCAGCCCAGATTGAGGAGGAGCTCCGTCCAAAGACTGCCCCTGGCATGGGATGGCATGTGCCACTGCACCATCAATCTGTTTCCACAGGCAGTTTGGGGAATCCCAACAGTGGAATTTTCACCTTTAGGATCAGCAATTGCTCCACCAACTTGGCCCCCAGTCTCAGGCGGTGCTGATAGCAACTGTCCTCTGCCATGGAGAACACCCGCTTGCTGCAGACACTGGTTGGTGGGCAGGACAACAGACTCTTGACCACTTTGGATGGGGTCGGACACACACTGGTCTTGCCGGCCCACTATTCCAAGGGATCTCTGCTGGGTTCTATGCACAGCTCCTCCTCCAGGTAGCTCTCCACTGCTACTGAAGCACTGTTGTACTCCCTCACATAACTGGCCTTTGACACCACCTCCCCCACTGCCCTCAGCCACGCTGGCTGCCCTGCTGTGCATGAGCCCATGCTCACCACAGTACCCTGCACATACGAGCTGCTGCTCGCATTAGGGGTGCTGCTGCTGCTCAGCCTGCTGCTGCTGCTGCTGCTGCTTCTAGGGCTGGGGGCAGGGATAGACCCTGCTGGCTGAAAGGGATAGCTGCTCCCACTGCCACCATCCCCAGGGGCATCCTCCTGCTGGTGCCGCGCACTCCCCAGAGCCCGCTCTGTCTGCCGTACAGAGGGCTCCACCAGCTCACCCTTCCAGTGGCCATAGAACGCCGTCTGGCATACCATGCTGCCCTTGACCCTGGGGTCCAGCATCTATGCCGCTTCAGGAGCTCATCAAAGTGTGCCTTCAGCCTTGCCTTCAGCTGCTGCACCAGGTCAACTGCCTCATCCGCCATCTTCCTGCCAAAAGGGCCATAATCCCAGCCCTGGAGAATCTCCTCCAGCCTCCTGAGGAGATTCTGGACCAGAGGGGTCACCTGGCTGATGGTGGCCATGGAGGAGCTGATGGTCTCCATCTTGGCCAGAAACAGTCTGAGGATGAAGACCGTGTGCACCAGGACCTCCCATTCCACCCCATCGTACCCTGGAGGTATCCTGCTGTCTGTCACCAATTGCATCTGATGCAAGGCGGCTTTCTCCTTGAGAAGCCGCTCGAACATCAGGAAGGTCGAATTCCATCAGGTGGGCACATCCTGCACCAACTGGTGCACTGGGGAGCCTTGCTCAGCCTGCTGCACCCAGAGAAGGTTGCTGCCCTTCACGCTCTGGTTGAATAAACCTGCCAGCTTCCTCCCTTGCTTGATCAGGGAGCTAAGGGTGCCTGGTCCAATCCCCTTCTCCCCCAAGCCCAGAGCATCCCTGACCACCAGGTGAAGGGTGTGTGTGGCGCAAGGTATGCTTGTGAAGCCCCCCTTATGAACTGCCCTTAGTTAGTTGGCCGCATTGCCTGTCACCACACACCCCTTCGTGAAGTGTGCGCCTGGTGTGACGCACTCCCTCACCATGATGGTCAGGGCTGCCTCGATGTTGTGAGAGGTGTGGGGGCCATCCATTACTTCCATTTGAAGCAGGACCCACCTATACCCTGCTTCGAGACCCCTCCTGCCAATGCCAAATGCTGCCTTCGGGTCCTGCCAACAGTGCACCGTGACCACCAGGTAGGCATGCTGCATGTTCCTGCTCGACCACAGATCTGTCGTGAAGTGGACGGTGGCACCCCCAGTCCTTGTCAGTTACTCCCTCACCCACTCTTTTAAAGGCTGGTAAGGGCTGACACCATCTGCCGACTCAGGGTGGTGCACAAGGGCAGCTTAAACTGGGGGACCAGGAACCCAATCAGGCACCTAAACCCCATGTACCCAACCACTGAGAAGGGCTGCCCATCCAGGACATTAATTTCCCCTAACATGCGTGTGGCTTTCATTTGAAAGTCACACTGCCCTCCACATCCTGCAGCTCCAGATGGACTTGGCAGCTACTCCCACCCCAGCTACTCCATGGTGCACTGACGCTGTTTCTGATGCTGCTGCTACTGCTCCCCCCCCAGCAGCGATACCACTCCTGCTGCTAGAGGCAGCTGTTTGAGCAGGGCGCTTGCCTGCTGATGGAGGCAGACGATTGGTCACTGCAGTTGGGAACCCGCTAGCGTCCACTGCCCCTGCCTACCCGCTTAGCAGCACAGTGCTGTGGCATCCCTTCTGGTGCCTTGCCACGGCAGTTGTGCCAAGATTGGTGAGTACCTGCTCATGTTTCACCACCTTCTGGCACAAAGTGCACTGCACCTCCTTGGGATCATCTGCCTGCACCAACTTAAAATGCATCCAGATGGAGGATTTTTTGCCCCATCCTGCCTTCTGGCCCACACCAGATGATGCACTGCTGACAGCGCTGAACATGGTGGTGACACAGCTCTCGGAGGGACAGTCATCACCTCAGCACCAGACAACATTCTCCTCCTCAGGACTAGTGTCTGCCTCGCTGTCCCCAATATAAGTGATGTCCCGCGAAGGGGAGTACTGGGACTCTGAGGCTGATGGACTGCCCACCATGTTGCTGCAACTCTCCCTGTGCCTCCTATTGCTGCTGCTGCTGCTGCTACTGCTGCTGCTGCTGCTGCTGCTGCTGCTGCTGCTCCCATCCCTGCTGCCATTGCCAAGGAATCGGGTTCTGCCTCTAGCAGCCGGGGTGGGATCCACCAGCACTGGACTTCTGGGAATCACCTCAACAATGGGGGTCGGGGACATTGGTATCCCTTGAGGAACATCCAAAGCACCTGCACCTACAGCAGAGACAGCCGCAACCTCCTGTACTGCAGGCCTTTCAGTGCCCTGCGTGGCAGTGGAGGATGCTGGCAGGAGGCACCGCCTAACCACACCTTTGCTAGTACCACTGCTGGGAGCCTCTGAAGCCCGACTGCCAAAATCAGGCCTGTGAAGTTTGGGACATGGTAATGCACTTGGGCTGCCGCTGATGCCTGCCACTCCGCTGGCACTGCCCCTGCCACCTCTGCCACGTGCCCCATTGCCTGCCTTACAGGTAGCAGTCCACCGTCTCCTGCTTCCCTTCTCCATTTCTCTCACCCAAAGAATGCACTGGAAGTTTTTTTATTATTATTTTTTTATTTGTTTGAATTGGTAATCTAATATTGTATATATCTACACTAACTCTAACTGCTATTAACTATACTAAAACCTACGGAACTAAATGGAATATTATCTAATATCTACAAAGGCCTAGTCCTACAAACTTACTATAAAATATTAAAACTACACACTATATCTATCTCTATAACTAAGCTAACTCCTACAACTATCTATAGTAACTACTACCTAATATCTAATATATATATACAGCTCACAACAAACAACACAGGGAGGGGTACAAAACTGAAATGAAACCTAAATCAATCTAATGTTAGTCTAAATAAATCCAAAAAAAGGAGAAGGGAATCACGGATGGAATATATACAGGGAGGAGGGAAGGATTCAATGGGGGTAGGGGGAAAGAAAACAGGGGGGGATAAACAAAATTAAAAATAACACCTAAATCTATCTTATCTAATCTAAATCAATGAAACTAGGAAGGTAAATGTGTGGAAATGGGTGAACTAGGAGGAGGATGGCAATGGATTAGGAATAGAAAGGAACACAAACTGCTGGGAGAGAGAGACTTCTGAAAACACCTGCTGACAGGATCAGTGGCCAGCTCAGAAGGAATTGGAAGGGGAGAGGGCAATGACTTTTGTTACTTGCTTCACCCGCCTTACCACAAGCCCCATTGGCTCTGTGCAGCCTAGCC
>QEPC01004013.1:11705-21827 GCA_003113815.1 Sphenodon punctatus
TTCTGTGTTTCCCTGTGTTTTGGGTTTATACATTATTTATTTTAAGCTTGATGTGCATGTAGACTGTGTTTTCCAATGTTAACCTTGGGAACTCCTTGCTGCTGTGTTGTGCCAGTGTTTTGTCAGTTTTTTCTGTGTTTCCCTGTGTTTTGGGTTTATAAATTATTTGTTTTAAGCTTGATGTGCACATAGACTGTGTTTTCCAATGTTAACCCTGGGAACTCCTTGCTGCTGTGTTTTGTCAGTGTTTTGCAAGTGTTTCCCTGTGTTTGGGGTTTATACATTATTTATTTTTAGTTTGATGTGCATGTAGATTGTGTTTTCTTCCATCCTATGTTAACCATGGGAACTCCTTGCTGCTGCGTTATGCCATGCCACTGGTCTACCATCCCCGTGGCTCCACCTACCGTCCCCCTGGCTCTGCCCCCCGGCTCGCCGGCCCCTCCGGACTCAAAACCCACCAGCCGCCCCTGCTATGAATCCACAGTACCCTCAGGGGTGCTGGCAGGGCTGTTCAGAAGTGGGGTCTTGGATGCACTGCTGGTGGACATGTCCGTATGTTAAAAACTTTTGGAATGAGTTCTGGACATACCTCAATCAAAGAGCGTGTCAACAACTTCGACTTGCTGCAATATACATCATTGTGTGTAATTGGAAATAGACTGTCAAACCATCTATAGGAAAATGGAAAAATAGACTCTGGCTGACTTTAACCATGGAGCGAATCCAGGCTGAACTCCGAATGGAGATCGAAGATTTTTACGCAGTGTGGAACTGTACATGGGAGTTAATTCAACGAGACTTAGACCCAAACGAAAAAAGAATATCACTTTGTCTAACAAAAATTTGAATTAGTTGTAACTTAGTAGATTTGGGTAAATGGGGACCGAAGCTGTAACCGTAGGTGCCCATAAAATATTATGTTTGAGGTGAATGTTATAACTTGAAAAAAATACAATAAATAGATTTTGTTTTAAAAAAAGACAATGGGTTTTCTGAGTTAAAAGTCTCACCACTAAATTACTGAGTGCTGCTATTTTTGAATTTACATTTGTCCCTAAGGAGGTAAAGCAGGGTGCTTGGACTCCAGGACAGGGGTCCCATGCAGAGGAATGAACGTGAACCTTCCATGGCCAGCAGGAACAAAATATTCTAAAGGTACATGCTTTTTCTCTCCTTCTTCATGACAGCAGTAGAATATGAGATAACCACCCATGACCATGGGTTTCTTAAGGAAAAAGCCTGACCACTAGATCACTGAAGCCTGCTGATCAGTTATTATTATTATTATTATTATTATTATTATTAACAAACATTTATATAGCGCAAGCCGTGTACCTGGCACTTTACAAAGTAATAACATAGACACGGTCCCTGCCCCTAGGGCTTACAATCTGAGAGACAGGAGATGGGGGAGAGACTTAGGAAGGGGAACAGAGGGAGAGACAAGGGGTCTAACATTCATGAAGATGCGAGGTCTCAAGTGCACGTACTTGGCTTGGTTACGATGAGAATGACAGCAGGCAGGTCCATGTTGCAAGGATAAGGGTAAACCGATCGTAGGTATAGGAATAGTGGCTCAGCAGGATAAAGAGTCAGACAGAGCAGAGCGAAAGAGGTGAGTTTTAAGGAGAGATTTGAAGGTATGAAGGGAGGGGGCAAGGCGGATGTGGACAGGGAGGGAGTTCCAGGCATGGGGGGCAGCAAGTGAGAAGGGACGAAGGCGCTTAGGGGAGCAGGGAAGGCGTGGAAGGGTGAGAGAAGGGACAGAGGAGGAGCGAAGTGCACGGGCTGGAGTATGGAGGGCGATAAGTGCAGAGAGGTAGGGGGGAGCAAGGTTGTGAAGAGCTTTATAGGTGAAGACTAGGAGCTTGTGCAGGATTCGTTCAGGAAGGGGAAGCCAGTGAAGCGAAGAGAGGAGGGGCTGCACATGGTCGAAGCGACTGGCGAGGTAGATGACCCTGGCAGCAGAGTTTTGGACAGAGATGAGGGGAGAAAGGTGAGACCGGGGAAGGCCAGTGAGAAGGAGGTTACAGTAATCGAGGCGAGAGATGACCAGAGCATGAACAAGAGTTTTGGCAGACGAGACAGAGAGAAAAGGGCGAATCTTAGCAATGTTATGGAGGGAGAAGCGACAGGATTTAGCAACAGAGTCAATGTAGGGTTTAAAAGAAAGGGCTGAGTCAAAGATGAAGCCTAGGCTACGGGCTTGGGGGACAGGCAGGATGGTGACTCCATCAATAGTTATTGACAGTGAGGAAGGAGAGGAAGGATGAGGGGGGAAGATAAGGAGTTCAGTTTTAGCCATGTTGAGTTTGAGTTGACGTTGAGACATCCAGGTAGAGATGTCAGAGAGACAGTTGATGAGACGAGCTTGAACAGAGGGAGAGAGAGAGGGAGTAGAGAGATAGAGTTGAGTGTCATCAGCATAGAGGTGGTATTGGAAGCCATGGGAGGCAATGAGTTTGCCTAAGGATGAGGTATAGATCGAGAAGAGGAGAGGGCCAAGAACAGAGCCTTGAGGAACACCAACTGAGAGGGGGAAGGAGGAGGAGGCGGAGTTGGAGAGAGACACATTAAAGGAGCGGTCAGAGAGGTAGGAGGAGAACCAGTTATGGACAGAGCCACAAAAGCCAAGGGAGTGAAGGGAATCCAGCAAGAGTGAGTGGTCAACAGTATCGAAGGCAGCAGAGAGATCAAGGAGGACAAGAATGGAATAGAGACGTTTAGATTTAGCCACCAGAAGATCGTTGGTGATCTTAGCGAGAGCAGTTTCAGTAGAATGAAGGGGGCGGAAGCCAGATTGGAGGGGGTCAAGGGAGGAGTTGGAGGATAGGAAGTCAAGGCAGCGGGAGTAGACAACACGTTCAAGCAGCTTGGAAGCAAAAGGAAGGAGTGAGACAGGACGATAGCTAGAAGGGTCAGAGGGGTCAAGAGTGGACTTTTTGAGAATAGGAGAGACTGTGGCATGTTTGAAGGCAGAAGGGAAAGAGCCAGTAGAGAGGGAGAGGTTGATGATGTGCAGGAAGGAAGGGGCGACAGTGGGAGTAATGGAGGTGAGGAGGCGGGAAGGAATGGGATCAAGGGGGCAAGTGGAAGGGTTGGAGGAGGAGAGCAGAGAGGAGATTTCCTTAAGGGAGGCAGGGGAGAAGGAGGACATGAGAGAAGGAGGGGGAGGAGGGAGAGGGGTGGGAGTGGGAAGAGAGGAGTGGGAAGCGATGTCGAGGCGGATCTTGTCTATCTTGGAGGTGAAGAAGGAGGCAAGATCCTGAGCAGAAAGGGAAGAAGGAGGGGGAGGACAGGGAGGCTTGAGGAGGGAGTCAAAGGTAGAGAACAGGCGGCGAGGGTCCCGAGAACAGGACTCAATGCGGGAGGCATAGTAGTGTTGTCTAGCAAGGGAGATAGCAGAAGTAAGGGTGGAGAGACAGAATTTGAAGTGAAGGAAGTCAGCGTGAGAATGGGATTTGCGCCAGAGTCGTTCAGCAGCACGAGTGCAAGAACGGAGGTGGCGGATACTAGGGGTGAGCCAAGGACGGGGGTTGTGGGAGAAGGCAGGGCGGGAAGAGAGAGGGGCATGGGAGTCAAGTGTGGAGGAGAGAGAGGCGTTGAGAGCAGAGACAGCGGAGTCAGGGGAGGAGGAAGAGAAGACTGTAGGAAGAAGGGGAGAGAGAGAGGAGGCAAAGTCCAGGGGATCAATAGCTTGAAGGTCACGGAAGGGGCGTAGAGAAGGGGAAGAGGAGGGGGGACAGTGGGAAATGTTGAAAGAGGCAAGGAAGTGGTCTGATATAGGATGAGGATCGAAGGAGAGATCAGCGACAGAGCAGTTTCTAGAGAGGACAAGATCAAGAGAATGGCCATTAGTATGGGTGGGGGAGTTGGTCCAAAGGTGGAGGTTGAAGGAGGAGGCTAGGGAGAGGAAGCGAGAGACTGAGGGCTGAGATGGGTCATCAACATGAATGTTGAAGTCACCAAGGATGAGAGTGGGGATATCAACAGAGAGGAAGAAAGTGAGCCAGGACTCAAAGTCAGAAAGAAAGGAAGAGAGAGGACCAGGGGGACGGTAGATGACAGCAACACGTAGATGGAGGGGGGAGTAGAGGCGCACGGAGTGAGCCTCAAAGGTATGGAAGGAGAGAGAGGGGGGAGGAGAAATTGGTTGGAACTGACAGGATTTAGCAAGAAGGAGGCCCACCCCACCACCCCGTCCTTCAGGGCGGGGTTGGTGAGAGAAGGAGAGACCCCCACAGGAGAGGGTAGCAGGCGTGACAGAGTCCGAGGGAGTGATCCAAGTTTCAGTAAGGGCAAGGAGCTGGAGGGAGCGAGAGAGGAAAAGATCATGGATATAGGGAGCTTTACTGATAGATGAGCGACAGTTCCAGAGGGAGCAGAAAAATGGTAGTTGATGAGGGGGGAGGCAAGGAATAGGGATAAGATAGGGAGAAGGGGAGCGTCATGGTAGGCTAGAGACAGGAGGAATAGGGATAAGATTGGGAGAAGGGGAGCATCGAGGAAGGCTAGAGACAGGAGTGCTAGAGACAGGAGTAATTTCAATTTCTATCCCTAAGTAGGCAAAGCAGGGTAGTCTAACTCCAGGATAGGGGCCCCATTCAGAGGACTGGATGTGAGTCTTCCACAGGCAGCACCAACAAAATCTTCAAAAGGTACGTCCTTTTTCTCTCTTACTCTAGAAAGGGGTTAGAACCCATGACAATAGGTTTTTTAAGGAAAAACTCTCACCACTAGATTACTGACCGCTGCTGTTTTTGAATTTAGAGTTTTCCCTAAGGAGGTAAAGAAGGGTCCTCGGACTCCAGGATAGGGGCCTGATGTAGAGGAATGGAGGCGAACCTTCCATGGCCAGCACGAACAAAATCTTCTAAAGGTACAGAGTTTTTCTCAATGACAGCAGTCGAATATGGGATTAAAACCCATGACCATGGGTTTCCTAAAGAAAGCATCGTACCACTAGACCACTGAAACCTGCTGAGCAGTAGCGTCAATTTCTATCTCTAAGTAGGCAAAGCAGGGTGGTCCTACTCCAGGATAGGGGCCCCATGCAGAGGAATGGACATGAGCCTTCCACGGCGAGCAACAATAAAGTCTTCAACAGGTACATCTTTTTTCTGTCTTAATCTATGAAAGCAGCAGGAGATTAGAACCCATAAAAATAGGGTTTTTATGGAAAATGTCTCACCATTAGATCACTGAGCTTTGTTGTTTATCAATTTGACTTTGTCCCTAAGGAGGTAAAGAAGAGTTTTCGGACTCCAGGATAGGGGCCCCATGCAGAGGATTGGATGCGAGCCTTTCACATCCAGCACCAACAAAATCTTCGAAAGGTACGTCCTTTTTCTTTCTTACTCTACAAAAGCTGTAGAAAAAGGGATGGGTTTTCTGAGGACAATGGGTTTTCTGAGGAAAAACTCTCCTAAGAAGGTAAAGAAGGGTCCTCGGACTCCAGGATAGGGGACCGATGTAGAGGAATGGACATGAACCTTCCAAGGCCAGCAAGAACAACATTTTCTGAAGGTACAGACTTTTTCTCAATGACATCAGTAGAACATGGGATTAAAGCCCATGAGTTTCCTAAGGAAAGCACCATACCACTAGACCACTGAAAGCTGCTGCTCAATAATTTCAATTTCTATCCCTAAGAAGGCAAAGCAGGGCGATCCACCTCCAGGATAGGGGCCCCATGCAGAGGAATGTACATGAGCTGTCCACAGCCAGCACCAACAAAGTCTTCAAAATTTACGTCCTTTTTCTGTCTTACTCTACGAAAGCAGTAGAAAAACGGGTTAGAACCCATGGCAATGAGTTTTCTGAGGAAAAAGTCTCACCACTAGATTACTGAGCGCTGCTGTTTTTGAATATACATTTGTCCCGAAGGAGGTAAAGAAGGGTGCTCGGACTCCAGGATAGGGGCCCCATGCAGAGGACTGGATGCGAGCCTTCCACAGCCAGCACCAACAAAATCTTTGAAAGGTGCATCCTTTTTCTATAGCCTTCCGTCTGTTTATTGGGACCCAGGGAGCGTTCTCCCTCATGACCACTAGGAGGCAGCACAGACTTTCTGCTGGGCACGCGTAGGGAGAGCGTGCCCTCGCTTCCCCAGTCGAAAGTCTGCCTCTGAACTGTTAGGTAGTGCAGCGCGGGTGCTCTGCACCCATTGAGAATTTCAAGCCCCCTTGTTCTTCCTCTGAGGAGTGGGGGCTAGTTGTTTGTTTGTTAGGATCTCTGTTCTAGCCTATTAGGTGCATTTCAAGCTAGGCACTTGAATCGGGCTGCTCTTCTCATTCCGATGCCAGCCTCCGGGTACGGCCCGGGGTCCCAGCTAGTGGCGTTCGGCCCCAGCGGGGTACGCACGGCCCTAATTTCAAGCGGAAATGGCAGAAACCGCCAAGATCCACAAAGCCACCGCCCAGCGAACCACAAAAGAAATGCTGGTTTGGAAAACGAAACATCGAGGGAGCACCAGGCCCAGATTAACCCTCAAAGTTTTGGGGAAGGTTTCTTTTGTTTTTCAGTTCCAGTTCCAGTTCATCAGCTGTGATACTCCTGGGGAAGCGAGGGCGCGCTCTCCCTACGCATGCCCAGTAGAAATCCTGTGCTGCCTCCTAGTGGTCATGAGGGAGAATGCTCCCTGGGTCTGAATAAACTCCCTGGAAGGCTACAGGCTACAGAAGGGCAAATCACAGGTAAGAATCCCAATTGCCCTTTCTCTCTTACTCTACGAAAGCTGTAGAAAAAGGGATTAGAACCCATGACAATGGGTTTTCTGAGGAAAAACTCTCATCAGTAGATTACTGATCGCTGCTGTTTTTGAATTTAGAGTTGAATTTAGGGGCCCGATGCAGAGGAATGGATGCAAACTTTCCACGGCCAGCAGGAACAAAATTTTCTAAAGCTACAGACGTTTTCTTGATGACAGCAGTAGCCCACAGGTTTCCTACAGAAAGCGCCGTACCACTAGATCACTGAAACCTGTTGATCAGTAATTTCAATTTCTATCCCTAAGTAGGCAAAACAGGGTGGTCCGACTCCAGGATAGGTGCCCCATGCCGAGGAATGGGCGCGAGCCTTCCACGGCCAGCACCAACAAAATCTTCGAAAGGTACGTCCTTTTTCTCTCTTACTCCACGAAAGCAGCAGGAGATTAGAACCCATGAAAATAGGTTTTGTAAAGAAGACGTTTCATCATTAGATCACTGAGCACTGCTGTTTTTGAATATAAATTTGTTCCTAAGGAGGTAAAGAAGGGTGCTCGGACTCCAGGATAGGGGCCCCATGCAGAGGAATGGACGCAAACCTTCCACGGCCAGCAGGAACAACATTTTCTAAAGGTACATGCTTTTTCTCTCCTTCTTCATGACAGCAGTAGAATATGAGATTACAACCCATGACCATGGGTTTCCTAAGGAAAAAGCCTGACCACTGACCACTGAAGTCTGCTGAGCATTAATTTCAATTTCTAGGGATGGGCGAACGCGGTTCGGCAGTTCGGAGTTCGGCCCGAGCTCGGCCTGTTCGGACGACCGAACCCGAATGTGAACATACCGAACAAACCGAGCACCGAACGGTGAAATGGCCGAACAGTTTGGTCAGTTCGGATCGCGTTCGGGTGAGTTCGGGTGGCAAAAAAAGGTTCACTGGAAGGTCAAACATAACAGGGAGGTGTAGTCAGTCACTGAGGAAGTGACTTCCAGGCACCAGGGGTGGAGAGACTTGCAAGAAACGAAACTAATTATCTGTCTCCCCCCTTCCCAACACCTTCTGAGCTAGTTACTGTTCCTGAACAGCAGGCGTTGAGTAGGATTTTTAGATTGCTTTAAGTTTCATTTCAGTTTTATAATGAAATGAAACCTAAAGCATAAACTGAAACCTTGTGTTATGCATTTCACTGTACAGACTCATTGAGTATGAAATGTGTATATTTCACTACAGACTCCTCTTCTGTTTGTGATTCCCCCCCATCCTATATATATATATATATTTGGATATGGATATGGGATGGGGGATAGATAGATAGATAGATAGTAGAGAGTTCTAGGAGTTAGCTTAGTGATAGAGATAGCGTTAGTGGTTTAGTTTTAGTGTTTGTAGGAGTAGGTCTGTGTACTTATTAGAAAATCCATTTAGTTCATCGCATTTAGAATAGTTAATAGCAGTTAGATTTAGTGTAGATATATATATATAATATTAGATTTAAAAATTTTTAAAAAACCTATATAAAAACAAAAAAACCAAATAAAACACAAAAGAAAACCATATAAAACCCAATAAAAAACAAAAAAACTATATAAAAAACAAACATTTCCTGAACGGCCATTTCGGGAAATTACAACATTTCCTGAATGGCCTAACCGAACGGCCTGTTCGGACGACCGAACCGAACAGCCGAACCTGAACTCGGCGAACTAGCCAAACTGCTGAACTGAATGGAAGAACCGAACACAGCCAAACCAAACTGCTGAACCCGAACTGCGGTCTGTTCGCCCATCCCTATCAATTTCTATCCCTAAGTAGGGAAAGCAGGGTAGTCGGACTCCAGGATAGGGACCCCATGCAGAGAACTGGACGCTAGCCTTCCACAGCCAGCACCAATAAAATCTTTGAAAGGTACATCTTTTTTCTCTCTTACTCTACGAAAGCTGTAGAAAAAGTGATTAGAACCCATGAGAATGGGTTTTGTGAGGAATAAGTCTCACCACTAGATTACTGACCCCTGCTGTTTTTGAATTTAGAGTTGTCCCTAAGGAGGTAAAGAGGGGTCCTCGGATCTAGGATAGGGGCCCCATGCAGAGAAATGGACACGAACCTTCCACCGCCAGCAGGAAGAAATTTTTTAAAGGTAGAGACCTTTTCTCTATGACAGCAGTAGAACATGGGATAAGAATCCATGAACATGGGTTTCCAAAGGAAAGAACCGTACCAATGGACCACTGAAACCTGCTGAGCAGCAATTTCAATTTCTATCCCTAAGTAGGCAAAGCAGGGTGGTCCTACACCAGGATAGGGGCCCCATGCAGAGGAATGGACACGAGCCTTCCACGGCCAGCACCAACAGTCTTCAAAAGGTACGTCCTTTTTCTGTCTTACTCTACGAAAGTAGTAGGAGATTAGAACCCATGAGAATAGGTTTTGTAAGGAAGATATCTCACCATTAGAGCACTAAGCTTTGCTATTTAGCAATCTGAACTTTGTTTCTAAGGAGGTAAAGAAGGGTGCTTGGACTCCAGGATAGGGGCCCCATGCAGAGGAATGGACGGGAGCCTTTCATGGCCAGCACCAACAAAGTCTTTGCAAGGTACAGGCTTTTTCTTTCCTTCCTGATGACAGCAGTAGAATATGGAATTAGAAGCCTTAACCATGGGTTTTCTAAGGAAAGAGCCTTAACACTAGATCACTGAAACCTACTGATGGGTAAGTTCAATTTCTATCCCTAAGTAGCCAAAGCAGAGTGGTCGGAATCCAGAAAACGGGCCCGATGCAGAGGAATCAATGCGAGCCTTCCATGGCTAGCACCAACAAAGCCTTCGAAAGGTACGTCCTTTTTTTTGTCTTACTCTACGAAAGCAGTAGGAGCCTAGAACCCATGAGAATAGGTTTTCTAAGGAACATGTCTCACCATTAGAGGACTAAGATTTGCTGTTTATGAATTTAAACTTTGTTCCTAAGGAGGTAAAGAAGGGTGCTCGGACTCCAGGATAGGGGCCCCTTGCAAAGGAATGGACGCGAGCCTTCCATGGCCAGCACTAACAAAAACTACAAAAGGTATGTCCTTTTTCTCTCTTTCTCTAAGAAAGCAGTAGAAAAATGGATTAAAACCCATGACTGGGTTTTCTGAGGAAAAAGTCTCACCACTAAATTACTGAGCGCTGCTGTTTTTGAATATACATTTGTCCCTAAGGAGGTAAAGAAGGGTGCTCGAACTCCAGGATAGGGGCCCCATGCAGAGGAATGGACGCGAACCTTTCACGGCCAGCAGGAACAACATTTTCTAAAAGTACAGACTTTTTCTCTCCTTCTTCATGACAGCAGTAGAATATGAGATTACAACCCATGACCATGGATTTCCTAAGGAAAAAGCCTGACCACTAGACCACGGAAGCCCGCTGATCA